>JAVQIZ010152811.1:0-26674 GCA_036023535.2 Galaxias brevipinnis | reverse complement strand
AGGACCCTATCTCAACCTGATGGGTTGGCTGACACTGGATGACCCTCTAACTCTCCGAATCTCTCTCTCTCTCTCTCTCTCTCTCTCTCTGTATCTCTCTCTCTCTCTCTCTCTCTCTCTCTCTTCCTCTCTCTCTCTTTTACGTATAGGTATCTATGGGCTATCAAACTAGCAAGAAGCAGCTGTTGGATGTTTGTTGATGCAAACCAGCCACAGGCAGAAGTATGTGGAAGAGCAAAAGCCTGGTGCTAAATGTTAATCTGGGGTACTTAAACTGACAGCGAGAGGAGAGGACAGCAGTCTAATGCAAGCCAATACAATTCTCTCTCGTTTTTTCCCTTCTTCAATCCAACATTATCCCCTGCTCTATTCTCCTCATTAATCTACCTTCCTTAAACCCAATCCCCTTCAATTCTTCCCTTCCCCATAACCAATCAATACTCTGCCAAAAATACCTCACCCCTTCTCCAAAATGTCCGCCCCCTCTGGTATTCCTCTATCTAAACAATCTCCTCCCCGGACCTAAGTGGCCTCTCTGTGTCTCATCTGCAGCTAATCTTCCCCCGGGGCGTATGGTGATATGACATGGAGCCGTGACACAGAGACGTGAGGAGATTACCTCTGGTTGTAAGGGGGATTGTCACACAGACCCCAGGGCCTTCCCACCCACCATCCCTAAACAAAGGATGGCCTTATCGTCGTAATGCGCTGGAATAGGGGAATATGCGAGTGGTCGCTGGCCAAACACCACTGATTCCCCTTTTATGAACCGCATTGATTTCGGTTGGGTAATGTTTAACACACTGACGCTAGCTAGGGGGGCGGGGGGTCTAGTGAATCCCATCAGTCTGCCGAGCTGCATGAGGTCCAATGTCCCTCTGAATTAAAGGCCAAGGCGGGCAGTGACATGTGGGGGTTTTAGCCTTTTGCCGATGGGGAATTCGTGGTGGAGGAGCACAGCTCAGCAGCGGTCCCAGTGGAGCGATCATCTATTCGGGTAGCGAGCAGGTGAGAAGAGGCAAGGCGGTCTAGAGGGCTGGAATTGATGGGAGATTCCATAATAGGTATAAATGGGGAAAAAAATGTGGGGTGAGACTTCTTTTAGATGGAATGAAAATAGAGAGGGATGGAGGTGGGAGGAAGAAAGAGCTGGTGGCGAGATAGATAGAAAAGAGGAATGTAGAAGTGAAAGAGGCCGAGAGGGAGGAGAGGTTACAGTGGGAAGAGACCTGTCGTAGTCCCCATTGCAGAGAGCTCTGACTGGGATGGTGAAGGACTGCCACACTGGGTTCAACGTGTTCTTCACCACCTCTGTTTTATGGCAGATAGTAAACCTGAGGGAAGACATGGAAGCCGAAAGATAGACAATGAGAGACAGAGAGAAAGGGAGAGGGAGAGGGAGAGGGAGAGCGAACGAGAAGGAGATGTTGTAGCTTTCAGACAGCAGTTAACAGACTTTACTCATTAAACAGTAAAAGAGATCAGAAAAGCAAGCATTTTTTTTTGCCTCATTCTTTATCAGTTCATGAAAATAGAGAAAGAAAAGCCTCTATCAAAAACACTAAAAGTATTTTATCTCAATCACAGCAACCGAATAAAACAGTATTATCCTGTCTGACCTTTACCACTCTAGTTTCAGCCCAAAGAGTCGCTTGACAAATCAGTGTGGTTTTGTCAATATTTTTGTCCAACTCAGTTGCGACGCTAATATAAATCTTATTGTTTCAACACCCAAATGACACCTTGTCCTTAAGCAGAGTCACACAAGTCCACATGAAGCAAACCCAATTGCGCTTGAAAATTTCATAGCTGTCCCTCCCGTTTTAATCACGTACGCGAGATTAGCCACACTTCCCTGCTGGCCGATGGCCAATTAGCAGCATTCTCCCTTTAGCCGCACCGTGCACTAATTTATGCCTCGCTTGCCTTCTCAGAACATCTGTGAAGTCCAATTAACGCTAACTTACATTTAAAAACACCTGAATAAGGACAGCGGCTAACGAAGCGATAGCTTGAGCTGCTCAGGCTAAATGGGCTGACGACACCACAAGTTGACGACCTTCATAGCGCTCCATGCTGGCATAGCTAATGCTAAGAGAAAGGTAGAGGTTACCAGTTCCCCGTTGGTCGGATTTAGGTCCCACAACATTTGTCTTATTATTACAATATGCAATTAACCTGTGCCTTCTTGCCTGCAGGTTTTCTTAATTGCCATCAGTGCGCCTATTTCAGAAACAGCGATGGGTGGCGCGGTCTTTCCTCCACCCCTCTGGGTCAGCAATGTGATTCCATGAGTATCTCAACGCTAGCTCCTCGGACAAAGCCGCTGCAAGGATCCCATTCATCTACATTCCTCTCTTCCCCCTCTTTTGTGGTAGCATCCCTTCCTCTTTTCTTTCTCCTTTAACCTTCCCATCAATTCTGTCCTTCACCGGCTTTCCTTACTGCTCCCTCTCCATCTCCCCTAAGTCTTAACTGCCACTTTCTTCGCTCCCAACGGACACGTTCTTATTGCTATCTCTACCTCGCCTCTGTCCTCCTTTTTCTTGCTTTATTGTTCTCGACTTCGCGCGGTTTTTCATCTCGTATACGCCACCCATCTAAACCACCAGGGCCCCACCATCTCCAAGAGAGTCTTTATTCCCAGGGGGGCCTCCATCAAGCAGCCCCCTGAAGAAGGCCTTCCTTTCTGCCTGTCTGCTCGGGATGGAGGCATCTACACATTTCACAAGCACATCACAACACTTACGTTCCGTCCTCGTTGCTTCTGTAGAACACCATGAAAGGGTCCGACTTGCCGAAGAAGTCTTTCTTGTCCAGTTTGTTGGCGCAGAACTGCATGGTGGCACTATCCTGTAGAGATAGGGGGGAGGGGAAGAGAGTTGTGGAGGGTATGGTGAACATTTGAGGATGACAGACTTCACATGTCAGCTGTCTCTTTTCACTCTATCAATGCAAAGACAGTGTGAAGACATAGGACTCAAAACAATAACAAGATGCAATGCATATTTTTTTAAGGAAAGCAACACAACGGTGTTGTCTCCCTCATCTCATCCAGTATTCAGTGTGAGTATGTGTGTATGTGTGTGTGTGTGTGTGTGTGTGTGTGTGTCTGTGTCTTTGTATGTGTGTGTGTGTTTCATCCGCTAAAGATGAGCCATGAGATCTCATTATGGAAGAATAAGTTGTTTTGGGAAAAGGAAAAACACAGAGGAGAAGGATGAGCAATAGACAGAGAGGGGGATAGTATATGAATCAGACAGATTGTAAACAAACTCTATCACGATAACCTTCTCAGGAGATAGCCCTTCTGCTACGTTATTATTCCCCACATTACCTAACTGAATGACCTGGTAAAATTGGAGGTGGCGTGGTTTTCTTTTGTGAAGGTTGTAAGTACAGGTCCCAGTGCTTTAATCATGCAGCTATTTAATTGATTTCTCGGTTGGATTGGAACTGCAATCGACTGGACTGAGACAGCTTTACGGTAAGTGTTAAATAAGTGAGTGAGACTATAAGTGAGTGAGTGACTGAGTGAGTATATAAGTGATTGAGACAGTGAGTGAGTGAGTGAATCTATAAGTGAGTGAATGACTGAGTGAATATATAAGTGAGTGAGACAGTGAGTGGGTGAGTGAATGAGTCTATAAGTGAGTGAATGACTGAGTGAGTGACTGAGTGAGTATATAAGTGAGTGAGACCGTGAGTGAGTGAGTCTATAAGTGAGTGAGTGAGTGAGTCTATAAGTGACTGAGTGAGTATATAAGTGAGTGAGTGAGTGAATGAGTGAGTGCATTCATCAGCACGTGTGTGTGTGTGTGTGTGTCTATGTGCTTATTTCCAGATGTTAAGTGACATGTCCTTCCACCAGTAATCCCACTGACACTAATGCAGCCACCCCACTATGACTAATCCTGGCCTGGGTAACTGTCATCAGACTAATACCCAGTGATTTCTGCCACTAGTGGACTCTCCTCTCTCTATGGCCATCATTGTTGACAGTCACTTAGACCTACTATTAGGACACAAATGTCTTCTGGGAGGTGGTTCATTGAGAAACCAAATCTAACGCTAACAGAACACACTTACATAGTAGTCCCAAACAGATGCACATCCACACACACAAACACATATCTAAATATTCCAATTTGATTTTAATGCAACACCATTCCCACCAATTAATCTAAAATAACATTTTCCTAGGATGACATTTTGGCACCGAAGATTTGCACGAATCCGCTGTCTGAATCGGGGAACAAACGGCTTCTTCGGCTACACGGGTTCAAAAACCCTTCACAAGTCCACCAAACCACCATTACGGATGCCTTTAATAAATCAATAGAGCCAAACCAGAAGCAAGGAAATACTTTCCCCACCGTCACTCATCGCTCTCTCACCTTCCCTCCGCTGTGAAAACAACCCTGAGCGAGCAGTTCCTACACCTGTTCATTACCAGACACAGTGCCGCCACGTTAGCAGACAGACCACGCCAAGTCAAAAATCTCCCCGTGTAGCGTCGCCCTCCCCATTATCACCCCTGCTTTACCCTCTCACTCACAAAAACCAGTACGTGAGTTTGAACCCGACCGGTCTTTGCGAGAACATTGTCATTATCCAAATAGCTGGTGTGTCAGAGTGCTGGGCAGCGCTTACTACAATGCCTGTCATAGTGGCGGGGCTAGAGGCTAGACCCTGAACAGTCTCAGGGCCAATAACGACGCGCTAATGGCTTTTTAATGTTGTTTGAGGCCGGCGGTGGGTGTGTGTGTGTGTGTGGAGTGGCAAAAGAGAAAGAGAGAGGGAGTTCGTAAGTCTGCGCTCGCGCATGTGTGTGTGTGTGTGTGTGAATGTGTGTGTGTGAGTGTGTGAGTGTGCGTGCATGCGGCTACGTGTGCATCTGCGAGCCAGGCAGCGGCTGGTAGGGCGACTTCACTGTCTCATTATCACACACTGCCAGGCTTCCTCTGTGCTGCCACCAGCAAGCTCTCCTAGGCTTGTGGCTCCAAGCCCTTTCTCTACGCTCAGCTGGCAGAGGGGGGATTTATCAGGGTTCCAAACCCCCCCCCCCCCTGCACCCCAGGGCCCTCCAGCCAGCGAGTCCACCATGCATCTCTCTTTGTCTTTCATTTTGCTCTCACAACGAAAAAGGAAAAGCAAACGCAAGCGCACACACACTGAAAGCCATAGTCAGATGCCTGCCTACTCTCTGATAGCTCTCTGACATCAAGGAGCAAACCCCTATTTTGGATACAGCTGCTTTTAGTTTGACTAGATTCCCAGTTCCTCCCCCATCCCCCTGCCTTTCTTTGCTTAAACTCGTCGTCAGTGTTTTTGTTCTGTCTCGATACCTGTATGTCTACCTATCCCTCTGTCTGTCTGTCTGTCTCTCTGTCTGTCTGTGAGTGGTAAGTAGAAGAGCCTTTAGGTTTTATAACCTTTATTAAGGTTTATGTTCTCGCTTCATAATATACTTAGAGATAAGCTTGTTTGGATGTGTTCCTTATTCCCATCTAAAACCACCCGTCTCTCCTTCCTCCTGCTAATACTGTATCTCTTTGCTCCGCTCCGCCTTCCTGGCAGCTTCCTGGTTTCATCAGCTGCGTTATAATGCAGCCTCCGGTCTTTTAGCAGCGGGAGGCTAACGTGCACGGTCACATAGCAGCTCTACGTGCTTAACGGGCCCTAGGCTGCTTTCAACACACGCTGTTCCTCAACAACACTGGAGATCCAGACGGAGCAAATAGAGTGGGGGGAGGCGGGGGCGTTTGAAAGTCCAAACATATGAGCCAGGGTACCTTCTGTTTTGGGTTAGTAGTGTGAGGTGAGATTTCATTATCTTAGAGCTATAGGTAGGGTTTAAAGTCGACAAATATACCCTGCGCGTTCTGGGCGACCTACTCGGGACAAATACCAGGTTACGCAATTCGTGCCTGTGAAATTTACCAGAAGAAAGCGGCCATTGAAAAACTCTTAAACTGCGCTGCCATATTCTTATCAGCTAGCTGCGTTAGCATGTTAGCATGTGGCCTTCTCGCCAGTGAGCAGACAGCATGTGCTAAAGAACCACAGCAGTTATAAAAGGGCGGCGTATAAAATGTTTATGGTGATGGAATGTGCAGGGGCACATTAAATATTCATCTGTCCCTGGTTTATTAAGGGCCTGTCACCCACACAAACCCTCACACATACCCACACAAACCCTCACTCACATAAAACCTCTGATCAACTGCAAACAGCTAATGCAGAGAGAATAAGGGTGTCAATAATTAACTAGGGCTTGGGGTAGATTCAACGATTGTGTCTGTTGGTACCCCCCTCCCCCACCCCCACCACCACCACACACACACACACACACAATCAACCGTTATGTTTGCGTATTTACAAACTCACCCAGCAAACTCCCATTTGCATTCAGACCACAGTGTGTCTTACTTAAAATGTCATTTATCGCCCCTTTTTATTGAGCGCCACCGAAATAAATTAAACGCATCAAAACAAAGTATGATGCCAAAGCCACTTTCTGCGTGACTAACCTCTAACTCACAACAAAACAAACGGGTACTATTACATCCCAAACACAACATTGTAATCTGTGTTGGAATTCTTTCCATCAATCAGGCTTTACTTTCACTCCCCTTTACAGCCCAGCCTTTAGCTGCAATAAAGGCGTCAGCACTGGGCCAGGCTCTAGCCATTCAAAGACCAAACGCCTGCTCGGTGGGGCAGAGTTAGCTAGCCCACAGGGAGGAATACTCGCCAACGTTTTAATACGGCACTGGATCCAGCTGACACACTGGAGAGAGCTTATTTTCGATTTCCCAATCCAGTTCACACCCTTACTTTACTCCTTGAGATTGTGTGTGTGTGTGTGTGTGTGTGTGTGGTTGTGTGCGCGTATGGAGGGGAGTGTTTGTGTGTTAGAGCGTGTGTCCGATTGTGTACGTTCGTGGTCTCACTTGTTAGTAAGGGTGTTAGGAAGAGGGATGCAAGACAGATGCAACGGGTTAATACAAGAGAAAAAAGAGATGTCAGATAGTGACTCAGAATGAGAGTGGGCACTAAGCATGCCAGCTAATTTCACATGTTGCAAGACGTCAATAAGGCATTAAAAGATATATGTGTGCACATGCACGTGTGCATGAATTAGTGTGTTTCCGCCTATCTGGGCTACTGCACACATGTCCTGGTCCTTGCGTGTGTGCGTTTGTGCTGAAATATAAAACACAACCTAGATCGATCCTTGCTGATTTAGATATAGAACGGTGTGTGTGTGTGTGTGTGTGTGTGTGTGGGTGTGTGTGTGTGTGTGTTTGTGTGTGCTTTAGAGATAGAGTAATCCTCCCCACAGCTGTTTCCAGGGGTGGCCTTTAGCCACTTCAGACTATGGGATGGGTGACTGTCCCCGTGAGCTGCACAGGGGAGAGGGGTGGGGGGCTAGGAGAGCTTTCAGCAAACACACTCTGATTGATGACCTGACAGCAGCTGCCCAAACCATGCCTCTAACGGGCCCCTGGAGGGCCACAGACAGACAGCCTCACGACAGCTCAGGGCCCCAAAAAGGCGAGCTAAGGGAATACAGCGGGTCAATAAAGGGGTTTGGGAATTAGCAGTTAACTTCCGCACATGTGTGTGTGTGCGTGTGTGTGTGTGTTTATCATGCATTTAAATATTTGAATGTGTTTGCACGTGTGTGCACTTGCATGCTAATATGGGACTTTTATATGGCGCGGTGTCGTTCTGAATCGGCAGGCTAACCACGACAAGGTCACACGGAGGGCTGAGTTTTAATTAAGCGCCCATTCAATCTCCCATTGTGAATAGAGAACCAGTTTTATCACAGCCAGAGGGCGTTTCCCGCCATGTGTGAAATGATATAATCCTCTATTGATTCCTCCCTCTCTCTCTCTCTCTCTCTCTCTCTGCCTGTCTGTCCCCGGGGGCAGTGGAATCGGGGAAGAGGTCGCTCTCCGTCTAACAAGGCTCTGTAACTGAAATATTCCCCCTGTTCAGGTACTGATATACATGCTGGCGTCTTATCAACATTAGACTATGTACGTGTATCATGTGCCTGTTGTTGGTCGGCTGCTGCCGTGTGCTTTGTGTTTAGTTTTTCCTAGCCTGTGTTGTTTTTACCTGGCTGAACAATGATATTACATTCAATTGGGCTGAGAATTCACTCTCTCTATATTTCCCATCGGTTCCGCCCTGCCGCCTCCTCTCCTTTCTCATTCTCTTCGGCGAGAGAATCAACCTTCAGAAACCAGTCGTGCATCTGATAGCCCCCGGAGGGAAAACGAGCGTTGACACGGGGAACCTTAGATAGCCGTTCGGCTGCAGCGCCTCTCAAAAGCGGCCTTAATCTGAGACAGGGCGGCCTAGTGGAGCATGTAAAGCATTATGCCACAGCCGTAATAATGGGTGTGCGCATGTATGTTATATGACACAGAGCCAAAAGGGCTATTCAGCCAGCCCTCCTCTTGTCTGGTACATAGACTACAGCAGTTGTTGCTGTTTGCTTCAGAGTCCGCCACCGAGGGCGATTTAGGCGATCAATCATTGATCACACCAATCAGCATTCACCGTGGTCGGTGGTCCTGATTACATCAATAACATAACAAGCCTTTGTGGGGTTCGTAAGCTGGTTAGGGCCTGCAGCGGGGGTCCTGATGCTAAGGTAAGCGAGCATCTCATTAACACCACATTACATAAATGTCTTTGTCATTTTTCAGATACTTTTATCCAATGCGACTTACAATAAGATTCCAGGGACTGTCCCCCTGGAGCGACTTAGAGTTAAGCGCCTTGCTCAAGGGTACACTAGTGGTGGTGTTCCCAGGTAGGATTTGAACTCATGACCTTTGGTCACAGGTCGCAGACCGGACATCCACTGACATTATTTGACATTAACCCCGTCAAATTGTGTAACACTCGATCTGGTTGTTGACTTACAGTTTGTTCAGTTTTATCTTATCGTCTCCTTTAGATTGTTTCACATAAATATGAAGATTTTGTTTGGAAGGAGACACATACTGAATTGATTATTTGTTGAGCAGAGAAAGACATCAAACACGTTTTTTCTTGGGCAGACAGGGAAAAGAAAACTCCAGTCTAACGTTACTTTGATGAATGCTACACTGTAACCAAGGTTTCACAGTGTGTTGTGTTCTTTAGGCAGCGCGGGAACAGGAAGCTATCCAAGGGAAGCTGTTTCTGACTAAATGAATGTAACATGTACAGGCTATAGCTCCCATCATGTTCCCGTGGTATTTTAGTACACAGAAACCATTCCACTGATGTATTGTGTTCATCCACGTGTGTGTGTGTGTGTGTGTTTGTGTGTTTGTGTGTGTGTGTGTGTGTGTGTGTGTGTGTGTCTGTGTGAGTGTGTGCTTGTGTGCGTGTCTGTGCTTGTGTGTGCTTGTTTGTGTGTCTGTGTGTGCTTGTGTGTGCTTGTGTGTGTGTCTGTGTGTTTATGTGCTCGTGTGTGTGTGTTTGTGCCCGTGTGTGTATGTGTGTGTGTCTGTGCTTGTGTGCGTCTGTGTGTGTGTGCTCGTGTGTGTGTGTGTGTGTGTGTGCCCATGTCTGTGTGTGTGTGCGTGTGTGTCTGTGCTCAAGTGTACTCGTGTGTGAATGTGTGTGTGTCTGTGCTTGTGTGTGTCCGTGTGTGTGTGTCCATGTGTACGTGTGTGGGTGTGTCTGTGCTCGTGTGTGTGTGTGTGCTTACTCTGCAGTTGCCCAACTCTTCAGCAGACAGGATGATGGTGCCACATTTCTTCCCCACAATCCCTCTGTAACAAGAAAAAAACAGAGAGGAAGAGCAAAGGGTTAAGACAAAGGGCGGAGTTCAGAGGGTTTTGAGCCGGCAGTGTCTACATGGCAACAGCCAGGCACCCAGTCTCTTTGATCGAGCAGAGTTCAAAGATAGGCTGGGATCCCCGCACCTTTCAGGTTTAATTGGGCACTATAGTAAACAAGAGAAGAACCAAGGGGTTTGGCGTCTGAGCTGAGGATTGCGTCTGTAACAGGTAGTCGTATCACAGACCCTCATTATTTCTGAATACACCACATATCAAATGACTTCAAGGGAAATTAGTTTAAAACATATGCTGATTTGCGAAAACCTGCAGTAGTGGTGGTTGTATGACAGTAGACCGCTTTTGACATGCCGGTGTATGTGTAGCTGTCCATGGTGCTGAAATGAAGTGTCATGGCCGTGAGGGGCACTTAGTGTAATCTCGCCAAGCCATTAAATAGCGTTGCGCCAGTCACCGCAAGGTGGGCAACATCTTTTGAGAAAATGTACGTTTTCAAATTATAATTTAATTGGGAAAAAATCCATTGCATTATCCTATCAGCTAATAACAAGTCAGAAATATAAACAAGGGAAACTAAGCATGACCCAGAAATCTGTTCTGTTAAATATTCTGATGAGTAGTAGGTGGGAAATTACCTATCCTAATTAATGCTGTTCTCTACCCTTTCTTACCACAGATATACTGTTATTGGTATTTTTGAAATATTAATTGGAATGATAAACTTGGATTTATGGACTAGCAGTAAACAACAGCACTACAAAGTGAAAAATGCCTCGGTGTGAAGGAGACTCACTAGCCTTCTTAAATCGTTCAAGTCCTGTTTGCCATAATGTCCTTTGCCATAAAAGTCTTTCTAATCTACTGCAGCCATCACGGCCCCCATCTTGTTTGGATATTCAGCTGCCATTAGTATCATAAATGCATGTGGGAGCCCATTCCATTTAAAAATACATAATTTTTTTTACCACAAAAAGACGTAGCGGTCCTCTCTCTCTCTCCCTCCGTCTGTCTCTCTCTCGCCCATCTCTCGTCTCTCTCGTTAAGTGACATTTTCGCTTGTTGACTCACTGCTCTCCATTGAGCAGGTTATGAGGCACGTAATGAGTTCAGCACGGCTCTGTGCACTCTCCGTCAACCCCGCTCTCGTGTGTCATGATTAGGTGCGTGTGGTTTCTTTCTAACGGCCCCGTAAAGGCAGACTCGGCTAGCGAAACACGGTGAACAGGAGCCTTATAGACGAGACGCTCCTGCATCAGGCAGAGACGGACAGACGAGACAGAGAAGCCACGTCTGAGGCAGAGCCGAGGTCACCCTCCACACGCCTGACTCCTCGCTAGGCCGCCGGCTCTCCCAGTGTTTCTCTCCTTTTTTATGTTCGTCTCGCCGCCTCTCGCTCTCGCTTCCCTCCCTCTCTCCCTTTCTTCCTTCTTCTTAGCCTCTTATTAATTCTCACTCTCTATCGCTCAATTTCACTCTCTTTGATCCCCCCCCCTTCCCCTCCCCTCTCCTCCCCTCCCCTCCCCTCCCTCGATCTCAATGCGTATTGGCAATCTGCCTGACTGCACAAACGACAATATCGCCAGACAAATCTCCTCGGGTCACCCAGTGACAGCTGAAATTGAAAAGTAATGCCTGGAAAATGACATTTAGATGTTGGGACATCAGATAGGTCTGAGGGGAATGCGAGAGGCAAGTGGAGAGTTCAACAAGGGATCCCCATCCCCCGTGCAGGCTTCTAAAAATGAGCGTCCAATAAGCAATATGAGGAATGGTGATTAATAAGCAGCAATGCTTTTTGTCTTTTGTTTCCTCATTGAATTCTTGAACTTAAATACAGCTGAATCACGTTAGGCTCAGAATATGAATTACCAATACGATAAGCCCACGACGTGACAGTGCTAATAATCGCCATGCCAAAGCTGCATTCAAACACAATGACATAGGGTGTGTTTAATGCGACTACAATGAACACTGACTTAGGCCTTCTGGTCCCTCTCATTATCCACGGGCCAAGACCCTGGATGTGGACAGGATTTTTATCTCTGCCTCCACTGGCTGCTTCCTTCAATAAAACCAGACAGCTTAGTGCTATTCAAGCCCCATGTCCCTGATAACGGATCAGCTTTTATTTCCTTTGACCTTTGTAATTTTCCAAGCAAGATATCTGGGGCTATTAAAGTGAGTTGTTAGTCAATGTTGTGTTGGTTATTGTCAAGAGGCGCATCTTTGTGTGTGGCGTGAGGAGTGTGTGTGACTGTGTGTGTGTGTGTGTGTGTGCGCATGCATGTGTGTGAAAGAGAGAGAGGCAGAGAGAGAGCGAGTGGGTGGGGTGGGGGTGGGAGGGGGGTTTGTCACAGGATGCCACTTGCTCTGGTCTGTCTGACAAGGGGACCACTAAGTTTAATGTCACCACACGGGGTGTGTGCTAATTGGCTGATTCATCAATAGAGCACTTGCTATGTCACAGTAGGTGGGACGTGTCTTATTAATGTGACAGGGCCGTCCCTAGGTTTGTGTGTGCGCGTGGGTGGGTGTCAGTGTTTCTTTGCATCCAACATGGAAGTTAACTTTTAGCTCTCAAACGTGAAATAACAAGCCTTGTTTCAGCCTCTCTACTTCCCATTCTATAGGGTTTGTTCTCTCTCCTGCTCCAGCCCTTATCTCCGACGCTCTCCTTTGGTTCCAGACCCAGATCTGAGTAGTAGACTGTAAATCCTTTGAGAATTGCTATGAGGCCTAGCCCCCACCAGATCAGAAAGTTTTTAATAGGATTACGGATACGGTACAATAGCGAGAAGAACGGACCGCACATACAGGACAAACAACGATAGGGACACAAACAAACAAAGCAGTTTAATGTTCTCATAGAGAAAGGGGTGGGAACCCAGGCGGCGTTTTTCTCGGCATGTTTTCTATCCACCGAGAAAAAAACTAGGAGAAACAACCGCATGTCATGTCTCCCTTTGTACACGAGCCAAGGGGGTGCATGAATGTATTCCGAGGACGCTTTCTTCTCTTTCACTCACGGTGAGTGGACATATTGTTATGCTCATCGTCTATTCCGCCCTTGCCTCTGTTGGATATTGCTCTTGTAGTGCATTTAGCATCCTCTCTCGTCATCTGACCGTCAATAATCTCCACTAAGGAAGGGCAACTGAGACCTGTTCTCCAGCGGAGAGAGATCATGGCAATATGCCCTCATCTCGACAAAAACAGGAGGGAGGAGACTAGAATGAGGGCAGTCCCGCTGTGTAGGGGATAGTCGGAGCGGCTTGTTTGGCCTTTGTGCAGAAACAGTGTGTGTGTGTTTGTGTGTGTGTGTCTGTGTGGGTGTGTGTGTGTGTGTGTCTGTCCAAGGCAAGTCTGGTCTAGCCTAAGTGCATTGATTTTTTTCAGGTGTGGATTCTAGCCAGCGATGTGTGTTAGACAACCTACCATTTTGCTCACACACACACACGCACACGAGCACACACACACACACACACACGCACACAACTCAACAGACACACACACACAGATTTAGAGAGTGTTGGCCATACTGACCATGACAAACATTCGCACACCCTCTATTTCTACACACTAAACCGTGGCTGTCATTTGACATCGACCACAAGAAACCAAACACTTTCTTTCCCTGGGAGTGTTTCACAAAAGGCCCTCTCAGTCCCCTCTTCGCCTCTTTGGAGCTGATCCATTTCCATTGAAGTCAAGCCCAGAAATAGCTTCTTGGCTTTCGGAGTCTATTGAACTGCAGCAACCGAGCCAGGGATGGGAACAGAGGGTCCCCACAGCCGTCGCCTGCCGTGTTCAGAGCGAGGGAGGACCCACTGTCGAGCAGAGGAATGTGGCTTGTGGCGTGACCTAAACGGGACGACAGGTATAGGACAACAACCGTTGCAAAGGGAAGCCATTGAAAGAGCTTCATGGTCTACGCGGATTTCAAAGTAAGACAAGGCGGCCTCACAAAACTGAATAGGGACCTATGCATCAGACTCAATGGCTCTCGAGACTTCACTTGTTTCACACATTATTTGACAGGAGTGGATGAAAGTGTGTGTGCGTGTGTACGTGTGTGTGTGTGTGTGCGAAAGAATGTGTGTTGTCTGCCTATGAGGACTATGTGAGATCAGCATGACATCTCTTGTCCTCCATTCCCTGGTGTTTGAGCAGCTGTATTTTATGAATAAGTGATTTATAGTATTACCAGGCCCCTCAGTCGAGGAAGAAAACAAATCTGCCCGTGTCACACCACAATCTGTCTCCCGCAGAATTTGATCCCTCTTGTCTGCCGGCTTGTGAATGCAGATAATGTGCACTAGCTTGGCCTGTGGAGGCACGAAGAGAACAGGGAGATGTGCGAATCAGATCCTATTCACGCTTCATAGCAGCTGGGGTACTTATAGGAGTGACTTAAACATGATATAAAAAAAAAGGTCCTTAGCTCTTACGGTAAGTGGTTAGGCTAGTGTGTGTTCCATGCTGTAGAACCACCGAGTGTTCTCAAGATGGTGGTGAACTACTTTTTTGTAGAACATAACTGCATTTTTGGAGTGGGGGTGGTAGTGGTGGTGGGGGGGGTTCTCTTGAAGGTGTGATTTTGGTCGGTGTGCTTTTGTTATTATTGAGAATCTGGAGCGTCAAACCACAGACGACCAAAGCAATAAGGTGTGGTCTTTGAACTGGACCAGACTAATTTATACCTTTTGTGGGACTACTGAAGATCAGACACACCTGACTGGGAAAACAAAGGTGTGCTTTATCCCTCTGTCTCAATAACACATTCCACAGGTACATTCACACCCAAATAAGAGTGGCAGAGTGCCTGTATATGTACGTATCTATATATACATTTACATATTCACAAGTTCATGGATACATATTCATCATACATGTAGATCTCTTCTCCCACACACTTAGAAACACAAGCATCCTAATTAAATTTCACACTCCCACCCTCCCCTTCTCCAATTGTGTGAGCACACACCCCTGAAACACAATGGGCAAACACACAAAGCTCCCCCCACACACACAGACCTTATCTCTCTGTGGTGAGAACCTCTAATTATACACCTCTTTTCGAAAACGACAAGGAAAAACAAACAGGATGAGCCATTGTGAATAAGGAGCATCTTTACATACTGATTCTCTGAGGAGGGAAAAAAAGATGGAAAGAGAGAAAGAGAAGAAGAGAAGAAGGCGATGGAGTGAGTGTGGGGGGGGGCTTACAGGCAATTTAATGAGTCTCATAATCAAACATCCTGAGGGTAACCAGAAAGAATTTATAATGTCAAAAGAATTGACAATTTTTCCATCCAATTTCAAAGTAAATTGATGTCAAATACGTTCAAGGCAGCATTGCTCTGGTGTATCACAAGAGCTGGTTACATAACTTTCAATGATTTGGCATGTAAACACAACTTAGTTTTCTGTTTACATTTAAAGTTTGTTTGAGATACAATTTTATAGAATAACAGCCTAAAGTATGATCAAGCTATTTTTGGAAGTATATTATCAAAAGCCATTTGTATTGTTTGCAGAAAACATTTAACAGTTATTTGTCATTGGACCTGGACATGAAGTCACTGAAGCCAGTCTACAAAACTCCTGGTTACCAGAGTAACAATATGCTACATTGCCACTGGGAAGCCCATAGAACATAAACACACACACACACACACACACACACACACACACACACACACACGCTCTCTCTCTCTCACAGACACATTTCCTTCTTAGTAACAGCTTTTTAATGCACTACTCTGTCTCTTCTGTCAGAAGCTCACAGTCACAGTATGTACACCATAGCCAAAGGCATCTGTTGTTCGCCAAAATGTTGGGCCTTTTACAAATGAGAGCAAAAAAAGTACAACAGAAACTTGACAGATTTCAGAACAAAAAAGCTTTAGTTTGTATACTCTACATATCATTTTTTTTTTTGAAGATGGCCTGGCTAATTACAAAATTGCTTTAATTGGATGTTTGGAGATGTTACAAATGTGTCACAAATCATGCAGTATACCAATGCCAAGTTAACACCGCTCCAATGGGCACACGCATGCGCACACAGACGCAATTCAGTGGAGGGGGGCGATTTGCAGCCTAGGCCAGCATTCCCTATACAAACACACAGTGGCAGAGCCTGGGAGAATAGCCCCGATTGATTTAGTGATTTACCCCCCAGCTAGTACAGCTGATGGAGAAAAGATCCAGAGAAAGAATGGACGTTGGTGAAGGAGGAGAATAGAGAAGAAGGGGGGACAAAATGTCACGACGGAATCGAAGTGTTAAGTGACGCTTCATAAATGAGTGATGGTGAAAAACATTGACTTTTCTGAGCGAATAGTTCCTAAGAGGGAAAGCAAATGTGACATTTCAACCAAAGGCATTCATATCTAATGCATCCGCCATATTTAGCTTTATCCAACAGGCCTCGATTATCAAACCCAGTCTAAAGTATACACTTAATTTACTATGACAAAACTTGACTCGTTTAGGCAGTGAATAATGTTATTAATTGATGCTACGCTTGGTCCCTTGTTTTCCACAATGACAGAGAGAATGAAAGAGGAGAGGTCCTTTCAGTGCCAGCGGAAGCAATTACTCTGACCTCAGCCTCTCACGCTGTGATTGGTCCGTGTGGGAGGCTGCTGGAGCCCAAAGGAACCACAGGAGAGTCTAGGATTGGCTTTCCATTTAAGTCATTGATTGTCAGCACCCATTACCCATTCTGAAAAGAAAGCCATTGGCTGGAGTGGGTGGAAGAGCGGTGAAAGAACAATAGGGACTGGTCACTTCCGCTCGGCAACTCAGGCACTCACCCAGGGCGATTATTGGCGCATGTCAACGCCATCCAGGCGGGCACCTATCTATGATCACCTAATTTCATGGCACGGCTACCGGGCAGGCAGTTTTTTCCCACCCTCCCTATTGAGGAGAGTTCCACTCTCGCTAACATGATTGGATTAGCCAGGGCAGAGAAGGACACTTTCGAGCCAGTGCTGGGGCTGTGGATTCCCTGACCATATCTGTCAATGTGCCATTATGCTCTGTGGATAGGGGCTTTAGCCATTCATTACTCTGGGGCCATTTCGGGCCTCCTGAGTCGTTGGTGAAGCTGTGACCTCAATGGCTTATTGTAGCATTTCCTGCAGTGGTGGGATATTGGTTTGGATGTTTAATAGATAAGAATGAGGGTGGCAACATAACACCCGCAGTGGGAAAATTCCCAACATATTAGTTCTGCAATAATAGCCAGCCATTCACTTGCCCTCCATGTTGGTGTTTAATTCGGTATTTTTGGTGAGGTACATTTATATTTATTCTCTCGGAGCTCTTTGTCATCAAAAGCCCTATCCAGTAGATTGTCTTAATCAACAAGCATTTTCGACCATGTTCTGGTCATTTTTAATTCTTTAGAGACATTTTTGTGGTATCCCTTGGTTGCTGCTGGCCTATTCCAGACTGCAGCCCAGTCGAGCCATTGGAGAGGCCAATTAGCTCATGCTCGGGATAAGCTTTTGGAATGGACTTTCTACCAACGGTCTCTCCTAACCCTTCTGACTGTCGGATTAATGAGCCGTAGAGAAATAATCCCAGGCTGTATTTTTTAAATTCACTTTTTAAGTGGGTTAATCAGGCCCAGCTCAAAAGCTCACAGACCACCTCCTCATTTCACCGCGGCCGTCCTGACACGCAGGGAAACACTGCACTGCTCTCCTCCTGAGACCCACGGGCCCCTCCCCCCCATAGTCATCGCAGAGGGGGGAAGTCAGGTAAAAAGTTCACAGAAAACTCTGAAAGCAGCAAAGAATTGTCTATTAACCTCGGACCCTGGCTGATTGGCTTACAAGTTTCATTTACTCTGCGTCCATGGTGAGGCTCGCCGGCTATGATTGGTTGATGATCTAGCGTAAAGGAGGCCCTGACCTCGTCTGGCGATCTGATAGTTTTACAGGCGTCCAGCCAGACTCCAGACAGGCATGAGATAAAGCATGAGAGGACACACACACACACACACACACACACACACAAACAATTATGTGAAGATGTACAGACAGACCCACACACACAGACACACACACAATCATAGCGACATACTCCACAGGTGCATGCAGAGAGAAGGGTGAGCATCCACCAAGAAAGAGACTGACATATTAAATGCAGTTTGTATTGAACAAATTGTTCATTGTGTTATTCTTTAATAACTTGAGAAATCTCCAATCTTTGCCTAATCTTAACCTTTTGTTTGTGCATTACAGTAAGAACAATAGCAAATAGTCTGTTGTATATGCCATTTTCACTAGAAATTTACATGATTGAATCTGACACGAAGAGATGAGAAATTATAGACATGGGATAGGGAGCATGATTGCCTAGCTGAACTGGCCTGCTGATTTGTGTTGATCATAATTAAGGCTGACAACAATAGCGATCTATGTGAACACATGCATGACCTACTGGCCTGAACAGCCAGACCGGTGAACCATATTGACCGACTGAGTCATGTACTGACAAGTGATTGACAATCAATAATAAATCCATAAGGTGTGTGACTTATGACCTTTCTGCCTCTTCAGTAAAAGGTTGACTTCGTTCACCTAAGGTCAGTAGAGCACACTGGGCAAATATTCTGCCTGAATGCTGTCAGTAACTTAGTGCCTGATCAACATATAACAAAAGGTAGAGAACCAGTATGATAACGCTAAGTCAAGGAGAACTCTGGAGATGGCCTTGCTATACTTAGCGCATCTTTTATAGAAACAGTATCTCGACCTTCTATTTCATTTATTTATCAGGTCTGGGTCAGACATAGCTGAAAGAAGTAACAACTGTGGCAAAAGACGGGAAGAGCATACATGTGTTTGTAATATCTACTTCGAAGGTGAGCGGGCAAGCCAGTAGGAATAGAAACAGACATGTAGAGCAAACCAAATGCAGGTTCCTTACTGAGGAGGCTGTTACAAGCCAGTAGGAAGAGAGCAGGGCAAGATAGAACACTTTGAGATCAAAGACAAAAATTATTTATTTGACAATAACATATACACTGTGAATATAAATATCAAAATCACTTTGTAGACCTTTTTTTATTGCAGCAGAGACACACAGATGACAGGTCGATTGCAGTAAAATACCGGGTGTCAAGGCTTGTATAAGCAGCACAAGGAATTGCAAGCAGCAAGGAAAAAGTTTTATTGCCAGAATAATAATGGAGGATCGATATAAAAAAATCCTCTCTGTGAAAATGCATCCGCTTTTGGTCTTATTCAGAGAGCCAGAGAGTGGGGAACCCATGAAGAAGACAACGGCACACAGAGAGCCACACTGGAGGCATCCACCTCCTCAATTACCCCACTCCTGATTCTACAAAGCCGCAGCCATGCGAGAACTCATTTGACTTTATTACAGAAGCCATGGCAGAGAATATGCCATTAATCAAAAAGAAGAGGGGGCCCACAGAGGGCCCGGGAGTCGCCTTGGGAAGATGGGGAGTATGAAAAGTGACACAATGGCTTCCGCTGTTCCTCTGTTGCTCTGTCTTTGACTTTGTAAAAGGAAGCAACCAGGCGAAGCCAGGTTTTAATTTGACTCCAACAGAGAATAATTCTCAGGGACGCCACTGCTGTTTAGAAATGTTTCCTTTTTCGAGGCACTGCTTATTCTTTGCACAAAAAAAAAAGATTGTGAGAGAAAATGGCAATTAGCTATAGTGCGTTTGATTGATGTGTGTGATAATTTCCCGTATTTGTAGATACGACTCTTTTTACTGTATTACCCTTTTTATGGCGGCTGCCTAATTTGCCGAAGTACAAGCTGTCGTGGCGTAAATCTATCTTAAGTGTATTTTCTACATGCGCTAAATGAGACAAAATAGTAGCTGTCTGGTGAGAATTGAATATTCAACGCCGTGTGGCGCACATTCAAAGCCAACCGGATGAGACAGGCTTGGAGATTTGACTCCATCTGTTTTGTGTCTTCTTTTATGCTCAAAAACACAGGGAAGGTGAAACAAAGGCAATTATTGCTTTTCTCGTTCCCGTTGAACAACAAACGACACCCCAGGCAATTAGCCTAGTTGCAACAACCGCCAGACCCCTTTAATGCACTGTTTGCCAACAGTGCTGCTGGGGACTTTTAATGTGTTTTGAAGAGAGATCCATTTCTTTCATCAGTATAGGCCCTATGTTTCCTTAGGGTTCACAATGGCTCAGTGGGTTTGTGCACCTTCAAATGATTACGTCCTCGTCTCGAAATCCGCAGAATCCGACCAAAGTTAGCTCGGGTCAAGCTTGAACCAATGCTCACCCTCACGTAGAGATTCAACCCCGAGGTAAAAGGGTTAAAGGTCAGTCTCCATTTGACCTGACAATGCACCACATACCGCACGCACCTCTAGACAGCCCACAGCAAATCTGGCTGGGTTAGGCTTCATCCTTCCCACTGATATTGATTGATGTGTTCAGCGGCATCTTCAAGGATATGAAACCTGTTTCCCTAACGGATGACTCCACACCAGGAAGAACCAAGATGAATACTGTCTGCTGAGGGAGGAAATGGGAGTTTTGCTCCGAGACAACCACGGCACTTTGTATTGACAAGAGTGGATTTCTCAGCTAGACAAATACACAGTGGTGACAGGAGGCTTCAGTTAAAGCACTGGGTAGTATTCAAAAAAAAAAAAAAAAAAAGAAAGATGTGAGGTTCATTTGTTACAAGACCTAGAGGTAGAGGAAGAGGGAGACATATTGCCATGGATTTGTCTGGAAACAACAGCAGTTCATCATTCTGTTGCACGTATAGGCTTAATACAAACTAATATGAGCAACATAAGTGGTATGAATAACTCACTGGGAGTGAGGGAAATGCTTTCTTGCAGAAAATATTTTATGTGTACACATAGGTAAAAACAAATATAATTTTGTACCCCTTAAATAAAATGCAGGACGAAGTTTAACTGCAGATCAAATATGAATCCTACTGTTACACTGATAGTAAGGACAGAGCTGAAGGTACTCGGCAGGCAGCGAAGAAATGGTCTTTCACTTTTCTTTCTGTTCCAAAAGTTTCTCACTCTTCCATTTAAGAGAGAGAGAGCATAATTACATGGCAAATGTGGCTCTTTGTTCATACGAATGTGTTGCCGTCCCCTAATTAGTGTAAACTGGTTATTAAATCCCTTTTAAGTCGGCTCAAAAACCCTCGCTAAAATGTTCGCAGTCCTTCTATGGTTGCTTCTTTGTTTTTTTATCGTGCCCGTAAAGCTGCTGCATTAGCATAGTTGGATATTAACAGTCTCCATTAGCACCCTCCGGTAGCAGCGGCTATAGCAGGCTGTTGATAGCCCAGCCAGGCCTGTAGGGAAATATCGGCCCACCATCTGTCTATAAAAGCCCTGCTGTTGGACCGGGTGGATAGATCTCCCTCTCTGGACACCTTTTATGGTCCTCGCCCCGCAGCAGTTATGGATCTAAAGCGATATTAAACTTGGTTGGAACCTTTGACTCCAGAGGAAATCCTTACTTCATATCGCAAGACTACAAATCCAGCTGTCAGCAGTGCGGAGCAATCTAGTAGCGCAAACATGCTAAATGCACACTCTTGAGAATTGCACACAAAATACACTGGAAAACATCGGGACGTGTGTTTGCATTGACTAAATGGAAGGGAGTAAAAAAGTTGATAAAAACTATTATTGAAGGAATTGTTTTAGTCAACTGACTTACTGTTCAATGACCACATTTTGTTTTAGTCACAGCCAACACATGTAAAGAACTCTTTCAACACATCCTGTTAACTTTTGATGCAAAGAAAAGGGTTTCTGTTTTTACTTTCTCCAACATTAACAGTCAGGTGTGTTGTTCCAATAAGTAAAATGGATTTTTTATATATATTATCTTCACAGTAACAGGTTAATTATATAAATATCAGAAACAGGTTTGATCCACAACCAATTTTTTGAACTATGGGCTGTTTTATCAAGTGCCATGGGGAAAAACACTGTCAAAACTTCACTAACCATCTTCTCTATTATTATCTCACAAAATGCACAGTTGTTCAAAACATTTTCCCATTTCAAATGCATATGGGAAGACTTTTCTCATGAAAATGCTGTGTGCCGAGGGACCCACTCTACCAATCGACTATTCATGAGGCGTGGCAAACACCTGGCCATCTTTGATTTTTGAGGGGGAGGTGACGTATCCCTTTAATCCTTTGCCTTGGGAGAGCTGCCTGAAGCTGGACTGGCATGCCGCGGGCACTATTTATTCTCTCTCTCTCTCTCTCTTTCTCTCTCTGTCTCTCTCTTTCTCTCTCTCTCTAGTGTGGACCCCCTCTAACCCATCCATTTCCCTTCACAGGGAATATAAGCACTCAGACCCTCAATCACGACCTGCCCTCAGCCTGGCCACCTCCCGTCACTTCTCATCACCACATCAAAGTCCTGTCAGACCCTGTCTCAACGCTGCGGAGAGGGCCGGCGCATGGAGAGGTGAGGTCGGCACTCCCTCTTTCTCTCTGTCTCTCTATCGCTCTCTCCTTTTCTCCCTTTAACAGTACCTATACAGGTAAACACAAACACGCACTACACACCCGGCGCGGTTCCCTGCCACACCAACACTCGCAGAGAGACAAAGTAATCGGCCACTGATCTCCCGCTGACAAACTACCCCCCGAGCTGTCTCTACGTCCCTGGACAGAGAGGAGCGGCGGCAGCAGCAGCAAAGCCCAGTAAAACCCCCATCCATCCATCATTCCCCACTGCTCTAAGAGACAGAGAGAGGAGAGAGGGCGTGTAGGCAGCACGAGGGGAGAGAGAAGTAAAGGAGGCTATGAAGAGAAAGAAGCCCGCTAGTGGTAATTACTCTCTGGGCTATTAGTCTTCTACAGCCCACTCGGTCTCAAACCCCTCCCCCCCTGGGGAAGGATTTCAGGTCACGCTACATCCCAGCTCAAACCACCCCCTTCTCCTTCTCCTTTCCCCTCACCATATACAGGCGTGTAGGAGGGCTCTGGCGGTGAGGAGCGGACACGGTGTCAGAGGGGTGTGATTACCCCTTCCAGGTAGGTCAGTCATTACTCGACCGCCACGCTCTCTGACCAACAATGAAAGTGCTACATTCTTTTTGTGGTTTCTACTTGGTCCAAGGGAATTAATTATGGAGACGTGGCATATGTGTTTCAATGGTTGCATTTGTGTGTGTGTGTGTGTGTGTGTGTGTGCATTACAGTCAGCAGGGAGGCGTAAGAAGCAGGTCTGTTGCATTTCCCTGTGTGTAATCTGCTGGGGCTATGATGACTTTATCAAAACCCTGTGTGTCAGATCACCATGGGGCATAGCAGGATGGCTGAGGGTCTGTGTGTATGTGTGTGTGTGTGCGTGCGTGTGTGTGTGTGCGTGCGTGCGTGCGTGTGTGCGTGCCTGTGTGTCTGTGTGTGTTTGAACGGGGAAAGAGAAACGATGTGACAGCTTTATCTACCCAGGATTGCAGCTCTCCGCTGGGGCACCATGCTTGTGGAGGAAACAGATGGAGGGGGTCTTCATGTGGTGCGTGTGCAAGTGTGTGTGCGTGTGTGTTTCCCTCTTCACCCGTCAGGGTGGTGAGTAATCCTTGTGTGCCCACATTGGCACCCCTGTGACTTCAGCTTGCGCTTTTCATCTTCTCTCCCCTTATATGGCATGCTGTGTCTTTGTATGGCAGCAGCGGTGGCAGTGGGGGTGATTAAAGGAAGTAGATTTGTGTGTGTGTGCGTGCATGCGTGCGTGTGTGTGTGTGAGTGCGCGCACGCGTGTTTGTATCTGCACTGTACATTTCCAGTGTGCGTTGTGTGGCTGTGGTATTCAAGTGTGAGGGCTGTTGCCATTGGAGAGTGATAGAGAAATGAAGATCCAAATTAAAGAGCCGTAGTATCCTCTGAATAAATTGTCGCCTGGATACTCCTTCAAACTAACCATCAAACAAACACCTAAAAACATAACTCCAGTCTTTTGAGTATTAGCGCTTTGGCTTAGAAGGCCTTGTGACAGAGCCAACAGAGGCGGTTTGGGTGCGCCATACACCACAAACCTGCACACCAGCGGCTGGCTAGGTTCTTTGTATGTATGAGTGAACTGAGACCGAGTGGCAACAGAGAACCACAGCCCAGGTCTCCCAAAGCCCCTTGCTCCAACCAACCAACCCGCTCCCTTCACTCAGGCTCAGAACCAAATGTCATTGGCTTCTTCCAAGGAGCTAAAAATACCAGGGCCTTATCACAGCAAAATGTCAGCCAGCAACGGAGCCAGTTGGAGGAGTTTCAGTAGGACTTCATTATACTGGCCTGCATCTAGGCGCATCTGCATATTAAAGATAGGTAATCACAAGCCTCAGAGGAGCTGGTCACACGCTCAAGCGTTAGGCCTGAAATAGTTGGTAGCCATACCAACCAGAGAGAGATGTGCATCTCTCTGACAGGTGAGCGGGAGGAGACTGA
Organism: Galaxias brevipinnis; assembly: GCA_036023535.2. NCBI lineage: Eukaryota > Metazoa > Chordata > Actinopteri > Galaxiiformes > Galaxiidae > Galaxias > Galaxias brevipinnis. The sequence goes on along the minus strand of JAVQIZ010152811.1, from coordinate 2,387 downwards.
TGGAAAGAGAGAGAGAGAGAACGAGAGAGAGCGAGAGAAAGAAAGAAAAGAGTAGCGAGAAAGCGAAAGATTTTTTAGGCAAAGGAAGAACCGGCATGCAACATGCTGTAGGAGAGATCTAGCAGATGTATTCATCCAATTAGTATTGTATATGTCTTCATCCCAGTTTGGTCAGGTGTCAAAGTAATTTAATTCAATGGGTCACAAAACCCATGCGTTGTTTAAGCAACAGAGGGTTGAATCCAGCATCTGCCATCTGCCATCTGGCCAGGTTGTCTTTGTCAAGTGTTTTCTGTGTATATACACTCACTGGCCGCTTTATTAGGTACACCTGTTCAACTGTTCGTTAACGCAAATATCTAATCAGCCAATCACATGGCAGCAACGCAATGCATTTAGGCATGTAGACATGGTCAAGACGACCTGGTGAAGTTCAAACAGAGCATCAGAATGGGGACGAAAGGTGATTTAAGTGACTTTGAAAGTGGCTTGGCTGTTGGTGCCAGACGGGCAGGTCTGAGTATTTCAGAAACTGCTGATCTACTGGGATTTTCACACACAACCATCTTACAGAGAATGGTCCGAAAAAGAGAAAATATCCAGTGTGCGGCAGTTCTCTGGGCGAAAATGTCTTGTTGATGCCAGAGGTCAGAGTAGACTGGCCAGATTGGTTCAAGATGATAGAAAGAATGAATGTAAATCTGTGTAAATGTAAATGTGAATCTGCTAAATGAATGTAATGTAATGTAATGTAAAGACAACAGTAACTCAAATAACCACTCGTTACAACCAAGGTATGCAGAAGACCATCTCTGAACGCACAACACTTCGAACCTTGAAGCAGATGGGCCACTACAGCAGAAGAACACCCTGGGTGCCACTCCTGTCAGCTAAGAACAGGAAAGTGAGGCTACAATTCGCATGGGCTCACCAAAATTGAAAAATAGAAGATTGGAAAGAAGGTGCCTGATCTGATAAGTCACGATTTCTGCTGCGACATTCGGACGGTAGGGTCAGAATTTGGCGTAAACAACATGAAAGCATGGATCCATCCTGCCTTGTATCAAAGGTTCAGGCTGGTGGTGGTGGTGTAATGGTGTGCGGGATATTTTCTTGGCATACTTTGGGCCCCTTACTACCAATTGAGCATCGTTTAAACACCACAGCCTACCTGAGTCTTGTTGCTGACCATGTCCATCCCTTTATGACTACAGTGCACCCATCTTCTGATGGCTACTTCCAACAGGATAACGCGCCATGTCACAAAGCTCAAATCATCTCAAACTGGTTTCTTGGACATGACAATGAGTTCACTGTACTCAAATGGCCTCCACAGTCACCAGATCTCAATCCAACAGAGCACCTTTGGGATGTGGTGGAACGAGAGGTTCACATCATGTATGTGCAGCCGACAAATCTGCAGCAACTGAGTGATGCTATCATGTCAATATGGACCAAAATCTCTGAGGAATGTTTCCAGCACCTTCTTGAGTCTATGCTACAAAGAATTAAGGCAGTTCTGAAGGCAAAAGGGGGTCCAACCCGATACTAGCAAGGTGTACCTAATAAAGTGGCCAGTGAGTGTTTATGACACATGCTACAACATTGAGTAAAAAAACGCCAGAAATATTTGCAAGGAGTTGATTAAGGGCATTTGAATTCGAAGCTAAACTTTGCTGCTGAAGTGCTCCCTTAGCGTTCCCTCAAAACAAATGTGAAGTGCATTTAAAGTTCAAATGGTGGCCTGCCAGCCAATACCCTATCTTCCCTTGCCATGAAACACAAACAAGGTACAAATCGATAGGACTCTTGGAATCAATTCATTCAGTGCAATTGGAGGTTCAGTACAAGTAAAAGGTTAAAAATTAGGCTTTCAAAAGGAATGTGACCTCTTAGCATGGGGTATCTGTGGCATGCTATTAACTTCTAGGGTTATGAAAGTGATCCAAAACAGGGAAAAAAAGAAGGCTGCTGTCACAAAGCTCTTAATAATCAACGCACATCTAACCTTTGCTTAGGTTATTGCTCTGAGAGGACCTACAAGATGGTTGTTTGTACAGACTCTGCTCTGAAGGCCGAACACTGTGACCTTGTCTGCCCTGAAGCGCAATGAAGGGTTAGGAGACCATGGGCTCCTATGTCAAGAGCTGAGGAAAAAATCAAATACCCGTGCCTCCCATTACCACTCCAAAGTATAGCTCTCATATTAGACAAAAACAAAAGCAATATCACATATCACCCCCCCACACACACACACACAAAATGGGAGTGGAGAAATTTCATTTCAATCAATCTTGGCCGTTGCGCTTTATTTGGTCAGTATAAACAAAAGGTAAGGGGATTCCTGTGAAGCTACAGCTATTGTGTTATTACTTCTCCTTCTCATA
>JAVQIZ010152772.1:0-19098 GCA_036023535.2 Galaxias brevipinnis | reverse complement strand
GTTTATGTATGATGTAGGATCTACAACTCTGACCCACACAAATGAAAGAGGTCGCACATTTTCTGGACCAGTCCTTGGCCAGGGCCTTTACCTGAAGACACGTACACGACCCCTCCAGGGATTCTGAAACTGTTGCGTTAAATGAATGTTAATAGCGAGTAATTGAATCCATGCTACAGTTCACTTGAAACTGGATAGGCTAAACCCTCTCATTACGCCTTCACATTCAGTGTGTTGACTCAGGTGGCGGACATCTTATTAATGGCAATTGCAGCAGTTTGTGGGTGGTAACTCGTTACCATGGAGCTTGATTCATTAGTCTATTTTAATGGACTACCTCTCTGACAGAATTCACTGTCGTGAGTGGAAATGTATGAGAGGTATACAGTCTACCAAAAAAATATATAATTCAGTCAGCAATCAACCAGTGACAGAGACAATCAGTTCATTGTAGAATTTGGATAATTCATATTTTTTTATGTGTTCCGTGGCTACAATGTGAACTGAAAGGTTTTTGGTTACTGTGGATGGGTTGTTGTTAAGTTCCTCGCATGACCTCCTCCCACTGCCAGTTCAGAAGGCCTGATGGGAAGTTGAACAAGTCCTCCGGGCAAAAAAGAGATGCATTTGGCAACAATTCCTTCAACGCACACACTTCAAGACAAACCCCATGCATATGCTCCGAGGCAAATCACCTATGGTCCATTTCCAAGTGAGTCCAGTGTGATCAAGTCCCGGCGTTATGTTTTTAAAGGGAGAAAAGATGAAGAGGGGGCAGCATTTGATAGTGACCGTTTGATGACCCAGCAAACAAGATTTCCAGCCACATCTGTCTGTCTACCACCAAATAGCAGAGGAAAGAACAGCAAAGAGGAAAGAGTATAGATAATAATACTAATAGGCCACTATAGGTTAATTTGAGTTTTTCTTTTAATCCTGCAGAGCTACAACTCAGAATGTCCCTTTGAAATTAACCTGTGAATTTATCATCTTATCGTAACCCCCTCAAATAAAAGGTTGTTGCCCGGTTTGACATTTGCTGAATACAAAGACGTCAATATCAGACATAAAGTCTAACACCAAAAGACCAATTAAAAAACTGAACATGCCGTACAATAATACAATAAAAACCCTGTTGCATAAGTTGTAGACAAAGAGTTGGTTTCCGATACACTGTGCTGATAAGAGGGGTATCCTGCTGATACAGACACCTAAAATGGTTTCAACAAGGAGTTCAAGGAGAATAACCCTGCTTTTATCTCTTGAGATTAAACTCAGGGACAATACATCTTTTTGAGCCAACCCATTTCTTTTACGCAATTTCCTCCATAAAAACCCGACAAATTTTAAACTGTAAGTTTACTACATTTCCCCGTTTTTTCCCCCTTCTGTTTCCCCGATAGCAGGTCAAATAGATTCAGCATACGCAATTACAGAGGTTTAAGACATCGTTAACCTGTCCCTGATATTACTTCCCCTGCTTGGATGCCATCGATACATCCTGAAAACCTAAACTGCTAGATTTAAAATAGGAAGTTGTACCGTATGTGGGAGAGGCTCTCAGATGTGTAGCAGCTGGTTTAACTGTCTCCGCCAAGGAGCTGGTGGTAGGATGTCTAATTTTCCCCTTTTGAAGTCCAAGCCTTTATTTCCACAAATTCACTCCCCACTGCTGGCAAAGTTGCTCGGTTATCTTTCAAATGACCCAGTGACCAGCACATGATTGCAGCAGCACACAGATTATACATCCTTTAACTACTCTTGGATCATTACCAACACAATTGTAAGTTATTAGCGTATAATTAGACCACTCGCTGTTTGTTTTAGTGCTCACAAATCTACCAACTTTTTTCTCCTGTGCTCTATTTTATTCTAGACATATGATGAATTGTAGGACATTTAATTTACATATGTCCAAGAGCCAATTTCCAAATCCTTTGATTTAATGAAGTATTTAAAGTTCCAACTACAAAGACAATTCAAGATTAACAATGACCTAAAGCTTTTGTGCATAGCTGGACAATATAGCTGGTTGGATAGTAAGAGGGTTAAGCAAACAATAAATCTCTACTGGAAAGAATTTACAAGGAGACGACTTAAACACTGTATCATTTTCAAGGAAAGGTCTTAATTGTTTTTCCTGTATCTCGATGTTTGCCTCGAGCACATGGGGAAAGCATCATTCCTTCCTAATGCACTCTTTAATGACTCCATAGAGCTGTGCTCCTACTTTCAGTAATTCTCATGTGTTTAAAGTCCTGCTCTTCCAAGCTTCCCCAGTAATCATTGGTGGGTCACTTTTTTTTTACACATCAAAGTAGAGTTGCCATGCACCATAATGACTCTCCACAGAATCTGGAATCTTCCATAATGCTTACCTTGGCAATAGTCTGCATGAGAAAGTTACTTCTCTGCCAAAAACGGGGTAACTGGTGGGTGAACATTTGTCCCACCTTTGTATATTAACTAGGCAATACTGCAGTCAAATTAAACTTTATTGAAGTACGATACAGCCTTACTCTAACTTTAAATAAGGTTCTTACGAACTTGAATGCCTCATATTTACTCCATTCACATGTTTTGACTTTTAAGTGTTTTCCTACAACTGGACTCTTCCTTAGTTGAGTTTCCAGGTCTATTCCATTTCTTCAAAATGTCTGTTGGACTCCATTTCATCTACGATTTTTATTTGGAAACCTTGTACACTGTCCAGTACACCTGGTGGTTAATGAGAAAAAAAACTGTTTGTCTCTCCGTTCAGATAGTGTAGCACCAGACCCATTAAAGAGTGAAGACTCTTGTGAGGTCAAATGGTCCCTAAATAAGGAGATGAAGATGTTTTCTGATTTAGATTTCTTATATATAGAAATAATCGATATGTTCATATATATATGAAAAAGTCTCTAATTCCAAAGCAAAAACTCAGGCAGTCAGTCAGAATTTCATGCATCAAAAGGTGCATTAATGTCAAGCAAAAATAGAGTGGAGCAATGATCAGTTGTTGTAAGTAACCATGTTTTACTAGTAGTGAAGCTCTTTTGTAAGTACACATTGCTCAGCAGGAAACTGAAATTTTGTCCCAAGGTAATCTATCTTTCACTTCAATAGACCTTCTGAATTGGAACAGCCTGCTCAGTAGGAATGTCTAGTTTTCTATAATTCCCCCTACGCTATTCCTGCTGGCAAGTCCTGCTCAGCAGGAAAATTATTGTTACTTCACAGGTATTGTTTGATTAATTTAGAAGCATGTACAATGCAAATGGCCATGTCTATGCTTCAAATCTTGAAAATGGTTGTAAATCAACTACAATTTTGATAGAAAAGGCTATTTGAAACTGGATTGGATTTGTGTAAAACGATACATACATTATATTAGCAACCCCAGTAAGATATTAATCCCCAATAATGGTAGCTTGGGTTACTATCTTTTTTTTATTATTGAAATATCCTCTCTCCTCCGGTTAGCAAAAACATCTAAGGTAACGTAAATCAGCTTTTAGACGTGGCGTAAATAACACCTAAAAGCTGTCAGCAATAGGCTTTTAAAATATTATTCCATGTCCTTTGCAAAAGAGGACTTTGTTATCACAGTGACCATTGACCTGGCAATGTTCCTGTCAATAAGGGAAAAAAGGTAAAAAGAAGCTTATTTAACGGAGCGTTTAATGAGTCAGTCAGCTCATGTCCCCCATAGGGGGTTGTAACCTATAGGCCTCATAGTGTGCTCTGTGTCCCAGGCCCCTTAGTGGATAGACCAGGTCGGTGCAGGAAGTCCTCCCTGTAGTGGAGCGTAAAGAACGGAAACATCAAACATGTTCATCTCCTGGCGTTGACAGCCTTATACACTTATTCTGTGGGCAAAGCCGAGTCTCTCCCACAGAGTACCGCTAATATTTAGGAGGGAAGTTGAGGTCATATTGTTATGTGGTCCATTCAGCCATGAGGCGTTGATCTATGTGAAAACCATCCTGTATGTTACTATGTGGTAAGCGGAAGAAATGTAAACAAAAAAAAAAGTTTGTGATACGTGAATGTATATAAATACAAGATTATCTAAATATCCAAATGTAAAATCTGATTGGACCAACATGGTTATCAAATACGTTTGAGCCTCTTTTAACTTAAGTCTCACCTCTTTACACTACGAACGGAGTCAAAACTAGTTTCTCCTCATAAAACTGCCCTGTGTGCCAGACGAAGCCCAGGGTTTCAGAAACGTGACTGTAGCAGAACGATGGGGGCCTTACATCAACGTGAGGATCAGCAGGATTTTCAGAATATAAGTGAACAAACTTAATTTACAATAAACCTCCCACCCAAAACGCACACCTTGTCGGATAAACAGCCGTCCTCAGGAGAACGTTCCAGAACAAAAACACTGGCGGGTGCAACGTTCACCTGTGGTCACTCTGTTAAAAACGAAGCAACGAGAGGTGAACTTTATAGGGGGGTAAAAATACCTCCAGAGCTTAAACCCTTCCCTTGTGTGAAAGCATTTAAACTCACTTACCTGTCACTGCCCTTCGTGCAGTCCAGTGGTGCGGTTAAATATAGCACTTTCCCCCTGTACAGTTTTAGAGAGGACAACGGAAACGCCACCGCACGAAACACGCAGAGGCTCAACCTTGAGAGGGGGTTAAGTGGAAATATCTGCCGTGTTGACCTAAGAACCTTTCGTCTTCTTCAGACTTCCTAGGCCTAACAAATTGCTTCCCGGTCATGGTTTCACATGATCATACACAGCCTGAAGGGTGGTCATGTGGAAAATCAGATTTGCGTATGGGGGGGTTACGCTGAGGACAGTCAACGTCAATTCAGGGTGAAGATGTCTCTGACTATGTCATGATATGCCTCGAATCCAACTCCTTTTATACAAAGTTCATCGAACATACTTGAACTGTGCTAGGGCCTTGACACACTTCACAGAGCGATGCATTTTATTGTAAAGGAGACAAATTCTCACTGGGTGTTCACATGGAAATACAAGTGAACTAAAGCTGAATCTTATACATTTTTAAACTGATCTAAATAATGTAATTTACTGTGCATATATATACTATATAAACATATACATTTATACATCTACATAGGATACACGCTTGTTGATTTATAGATCTGCTGGTATTACAAATTAAGATGTGCAAGCCAAAGCCTGAAATTGACATTAGCACTAAACATCCATTTAGAGTAATTGCTGATTACCCCACGTCTGCCCTCTGTCTCTTCCTTGGTGCATCTCAAAGCGAGGGAAAATAGCGTGTGTGTGTGTGTGTGTGTGTGTGTGGCGAGCTTCTAATTATCTGTCCAGCTGCAGGACATTCAAGTGTTGAGACACGCCATTCACATGAATCATGGACACTCCTCAGCCCCTCTATCACTCTGTGCTCGGCTACACAGCCTAACCAGCAGGGAAATCAATCATGTTGCCGTTGGACTGTGGTCCGACGTTAGGTAAACACCTCTGATCGGCGTGCAGTAGTAAAGTATCTATGGCCGTAATCATCCAGCGCACGTTGATGTTTTTATCATGCCGTGATCGAGATCACTGGCAAAACGGCCATTTAAATGTTCATCTGTAGACAGCTGCTACTTTGACAGACAGGCAGACAGACAGCATCCTGAAAAACGAATAAAGTGATTGTACGCGTGAAGAGCTGGAAATCATCAGCTGCAGCCTTCAGTGCATGGTACGACTGCCTCAATCTCCTGCTTAAGTAGTTTCAACCTCAATCTCCTGCTTCAAGTAGTTTCAAAAGGATCTGGTGATTATCACAAGTGTCACTTGAAGATCTACATAAAAAGTTGATTTAAAACAGCACAGCACACTCACAATAGAAGAACTTTCTAAGTTGTCATCAAAATATATATTAAAACAAATGTATTTTAAAGCACATGGTCCTCCTGTACATTATACACTTGTTAGTCATAAGCAAAGCGGAATACCTCCAAGCTAAATTGTGAATAATAGTGTAACCTTTGCTACTACAATGGGCCTACAATTGCTCCCTGTCCTCGTGAGTTTACTTGATCAGCTAGATAAAGTATGTGGGTGGTCAGCTCTAGGCCCACAGGCCATTCTATAACCACAATGTATACAATGCATGTCTCAATGGCCTTTTCTAATTCTCACACATAATTGTTGTCTACTACTTGTATTACTGAACATAATTGTCTTTTCAGTTTTGCCAGCATCATTTTATGTGCTCTACACACACACACACACACACACACACACACCGACCGAGTAGTTAATCAAACCATTTTGCGGCCATCGCTTTAGTTTTCAAGTCCTCATCTCAGTTTCCTGGCTACTTTGCAACCACCGAGCATGCTTCCTTGTCTCTGTACTCTGAAACAGCAGAACTTAGAGAAGAAAAAAAAGAAGAAGAAGAAAAAAGAGGCGCACGGGATGCAGGTGAGGGCCCTGTACAAAATCCCATGACAACGGAGTGTGGAGTCTTCTGTCCAGGAACTGACTCTTTGGGAGCCCCTGCTTCCCCTCTGCCCCACTCTAGCAGACACAGCTCTTTCCTGTCGCCTGCACCACCAGCAGGCAGTGGAGAGAGCCAGTCAGTCAGAGCCCCCTCTCAGCATTCTGCCTCGTCCTGGCTGGATGGATCATCTGGCAGTTATCAGGATAAATTAGAACACCACATGCTTCCAGCTCATTCTGTGAGTGTGTGTGTGTGTGTGTGTGTGTGTGTGTGTGTCCTGTTCTCACAACAGAAGAACAAAGCCTAAAGGGCTAAAGCAGGAAGCTGGAGTAGCACTTACAGGCGGCAGAGGGACTTCGGCCCTCAGGGGGGGTACGACTCTGACCCCTTGGGAAGAGAAGGCCTTCATTCACTGAAATCTCTCCTTCCCTTCAGTCAACCCCCTAACCCCTCCTTTACACACACACACACACACACACACACACACACACACACACACACACACACACACTCACACACATACACACACACTCATTTACTACCTTCACCTCTCATTCACTATTGCTTGATCTATTATCTAAATCAAGAGCATGAGCAAGAAATTTCTTTTTTTTGGAGGGCGGGGGGACTTTTGCAGACAAAGATAAAAGGTTGAAACGAGAGCAACACTAATAAGGAAGAACGTTCTGGAAGGGCCATGTGGTCGTAATGATGCCTGGGCCATTAGCGGAGAACAACACAAAGAGGGGAATAAACATGCCAGAGCGATACCTTGATCATAGCAGTAACCTATAGATAAACATTATTACAGACATACGTCAGTCTGTTAGTTGAAGGGCATTTGGCACATCAGGTTTGATTGCTTCTGTCTGGCCACAAACTCCTTGTGATTATGCTTAAAGTAAGCCCATGTGACTCAAGATTAACTTTTCATTGGCTGGACAATGGCATTGTGCAATTTGACAAAACAATAATACCAATCAATAATCTAATTATCACTTTCTTACATTTTTCACTTTTAATACAACCTTCCTTCAAACAAACCTTTAAATGACCCACTCTTTGCTTTAAATCTGAATCGTTTCCTTTTTTTCCCAATGGGCATCGTGACTATGAAAGAGAGAAGAAAGAACGCATGAGGCTGCCCACTCGTTCTCCATCCCCATTCCATATATCAGGAGGCCAGTCACCAACCTCCCCCTAAATACTCAGAGTTGTTCATCACCATCAATTGGACAGTGACAGCTTTATGAATGCTGGGATCCAACACACCAGACCCACATCCTCCGGATAGGGGAGAAGGCAATCCATACCGGCCGCCCACCACCTTACCTTACGCCTCCTCTCGTCACGTCCCCTCCTTTGGCCCTTGAGGTGGGATGAGCGGGGGTCAAAGGGACAAGCAGATGGGAAGGATCTTTTTTTTTAAACGGGAGTCAAATAGATATATAGAGTGGCGAATATAGTAGAGACACTTCCGTTAAGATTGTAAGTGAAAATGATAGAATACGCAGAAACCTCTGCAATACTTCTACTCTTAAGTTAAAGACAAAATACAGCTTGAATAGGAAGTCTCACTTCAATACCAGTGCACATCCAATCAGGAGACTCGATACGATTACCACTCATAATAATAGTAGTCCCATCTATCTTTCTCAACCTTTACCCCCCCCCCTCTTTTTTGTGCCCCCTCTCCCACCAACGATAAGCCCTCCTTTGATTCCCAAACCTGCAAAGTCCATCAGATCTTTAAGGAGCAGGAACTCTCCCTTCATACCACAGTCCCTGAAGCTCCCCGCTGATGAAAAAAAACAAAATCGTACAGCTTCCTTAACAAAAGCGAGACAGCTGCTCAGGACTAGAGGTAACACAATCTGTGCATCTGTACCTGGAGTTAAAAAAAAGGTCCATGAAGTATATTTAGTGTCGCTGTGGTTCCCTAAGAAAATGACTTCCAGCCTACTAGGGACTAAACCTACTTGGAATGATATCGTCGCTCTAGACCAGCTTCCCAACCGCCTGCAAATTATGATTAGGATATCAATGCTGTTCCTTTTACTCACTCAAGGATTATTGTTCAGGGGACAATTTCACATCTTAAAGCCCTGCACACTTCAAAACAATCCCCTCACATAAAACATTTAATATTTACAGTGTGATGTAATAGTTAAGCTATAATACAAAATCATAATGGTTTTTGACCAGCCCACTATCGTTCATACCCACTGCCAATCATTTCCCACTAGTTTAAGTCTCCAAATTACCACAGGACCTTTAGTGACAGCATTTGAAAAGTACAGAAACTTGGCACAGACATAAAGAAGACATCAAATTGTTGATCCAGATGGTATTGGGCAATGTTAATGTCTGTGTTTGAATATAATTGTAAAGTTTGAAGCAGTAATAGTAGGTATAGTAGTAATACTTATTCCAGCTCATATCGTTTTCCGAGTCCGTCTCAAACCCACTCGAAGCTATTAGGAGACAATTTTGAACCCCCGCACACTACATAGGTTCAAGGCCACACAGTCAGAGCAACACACTCATTCATGCAGTCAGAGATATCAAGCAGCTGTTTGGTACTAAACCACTCTGTTGATGCCACAAAAAAAACAAAGCATGTTTCCTAACCTAAATTGGGCATGCTCATATCAAGTCAAAGAAAAAGGAATGTATTGAAATTCAGCAATCGGCCTCTTATCATTCAGAGATATTTCAGGATATAGGGACAGGATCTTTATGTATGGGACTCAAAGTTTAGATTCTGTAAGTTTAGATATCATCTGCGTGAATCGTCAAGACCAGTTGTCACCCCCCCCGAGTTCAAAGGTCGGCAACTAAGCAGGCTGTGTCTAATGGAGTGGTGACCTCAAAACGTCAGAAACCTATGACCCCATCTTGACCTCAGCTCCTTAACACAAGTGGGGTCAAAAGCCAAAGGTCACCACATCCACCTAACTGACTTATTCAAGAACTACACTGTCATTATCAATCAACAACCTAACTGACATGTTCAAGAACCACACTGTCATAATCAATCAACAACCTGACTGACTTATTCAAGAACTATTCAGAACCACAATGTTGGTATCAATGAACTATTCAGAACTACACTATAGGTATCAATGAACTATTCAGAACTACACTATTGGTATCAATTTAAGATCATGTTACAATGACAGTAATAATGAACCCACTACTCATTTCCAAAACATAAAAAGAAAAACACAACATAATCATTGATTAATCAATTATCAATAACGGAGCACATTAAAAACCAATATTTAAATATTCAGAGGGGAATTAGGTTGAAAGCAGTTTAGGTGTGCACCTTCCTTCCTGGATGTTTCATTTATCTGAGCCATGTATCTGAGCATTGACATCTCCACCCTCTCTTTCTGCTCTCCACAAAGCCAGATGTCTCATTTAAAACGATTTTTACTAATGTCTATAAAACTATCTTCCCCTGGTCTGGTCCTGCTGGCTTGTAGCAGTTCACAATATTAGGACTCTTAACGGTGTTCCAGGTGCTTAAAGATATGCTGTTACACACACACACACACACACACACAGCCCACACACAAAAAAAAACAGAATTATGGTTAGACCAGTAAAAGGGTTGAAAGCATGTGTTCCTATATATATATATATAAAAAGAAACAGCTTGACATTTTCTGTCAGGCTTATAAATATATATGCCTGGTAACTTCAAAGGAGACTCTCCAGAAGAATCCATTGTCAGAGCCTTAATGCGGCACATCTAATGCTTACATAAGCAGGCGTGCCGATTTGTCCTCCGTTTAAACACGCACCTGTTTTTAAATGCATCCCCCAGCCTAATACATTCCTTATGAAAGCAATACAAGTTGGTCTCGTGGTCAATTGTCTATTTAGCCTCGAGTGGTTATTTCATTGAGAACCCTTGCATTTGATGAGGACCGGTTCTGTTTGAAGAACCAGAACACACCCCCGTCACCTACCTCGAGGTAAACACCAGTACACGCTCCGTGTTGTTATGATTCACACCAGCTGTGTAGCACATGGGTGTACCCAAATGGCCCCTGGATGCCCGAATGCTATTGTAACTCACGGAGCGACTGTTTGGGGTTGAAGGAATAGTTTTCCATCACTGCAGAGATCGCAGCTTGAAAGCTCCTTACTTCAGGCCATTTAAAAATATAAGAAAAGAAAAGGGAAAAAAAATCATTACACTTCAGAGTGAAAGTGAAAACAGCTTGGAAGTGTGTGGACTTCAAAGAGAGAGGTAAAGCAATGGCCCCTGAGTGCCACAGTGATAGAAATGCGTCCTCACTCCGTTGTACACTCTGGTGAGGCGTTTCAGCACACGGTCACACAGTGTGTTACGATAGACTTTCAGCTGGAGCGTTTTTTGAGACAATAAGAAATCCCTTAACAGTAAAAGCCCTCTGCTCGTTTACCAGCTTGGTAATATACTCTAAGCACCCTAAGTGTTTTTCCGCTGAATCCACAAAACGTAAAAACACTTCATCATTCAACATAAAGAGCATTGTGTGTTAGATTAATGGCATGGATCTACTTGGTTAGCTCCCTTTGTGTTATTCATTATAAAAACATAAATGTTACAGTAAGCACTCACAGTGACCACTGGAATACCCATGTTTTCATTTAGTATTCCGAACAATAGCAGATACTGTGTGTTTGGCTTAAAAACACAAATATTTAGACATTTCTAAATATTCTTGGGTGGTAACATGAAGTAAAAACACAAATATTTAGAAATTTCTAAATATTCTTGGGCGGTACCATGAAATAAAACGTTTTATAGTTGCTTGATTAATTTAACCTTTAGTTACATACTTAGCATCTTATTTAAAACAAAAGGCACCTATGCTTTTGAGGATATTGAGCCAGTTGAATTCACATGAGAGACAGAAGGTACTGTACATGCATATCATACCAACGTTGTGCAAATAAATTCTATGTCAAGAGTTTGGCTGAACAATGCTGGCAATCAAGAGAGGTCGTTTACGGTTGAGAACAGTTTACTATCTGTACGACTGAAATCCAATGAACCTGTTCTTCAGCTCGTCATTATATGGTAACAAAATTCTCCATTAAATACTTTTATTATTCATATGGCCTGCATGGTAAAGGGTGAAACCCTATAGTGCCAATCCAGTTCATGAGTGCTCTCTCGGGATCAGAGGCAGTGAACTCACATTATCAAACTTCTGAATGTCTCACCACCTCAAAAAGAGAGAAATGTGGTGCGTCCATTAAAAGAGGACGCTATGCAGCCTTCCGTCCTGCACAGTTTTAGAACCGGCAGTATTTTACGCGGCGCTGAACTCTTAACGTTTCACTCTTTATGCGTTAACACATCTGCCCCCCCGAAGAGAGAGACACTTCGTCTCATGTGTGTCACAGATGTTGCCGTTAAAACATCTCTCTGTCTTTTACTACAGATAGAGAATATACTTTTTTTTCTATGAAAAATGGCATGTTTTTTTTACGAGGCAGTTTTGTCCTTACACAGCCACATCCAAAATCTCCTCTTCGGTATTGCCATCTGTGTGCAGTGGAAACCATAGCCAGGTGGGACTTCAAAGGGTCTGGTCTGGGACTGCCTGGTTTAGTCCACAGTAGCTGCTGCTCAATATCCCCTTAGAGGATCCTAATGGAGGTTAATCGATACCCGTAGGAATGACAAGTCATTAGAATGAATGCAGTGGCACAGATTTAGACTATATATTTTAAAAACTTAACATATTTCTTATTACTACTAGCAGGAATTACAGTGTAGGTGGCAGTTAAATGTTCATGATGGAAAGCCAATTCTCAGAATCGTGCATTCAAATCATTCACTAGAGTCATTGGCTACCCCAAGCCATTGGCATCCCACTCTCCAAGCTTCATATGCAATACAATACAATACAAATTCATAGGTCTACAGTGCCTTTAGTCTGGGCAGACCTCAAAGCACTCCATAAAAGACATTTGAAACGAATGCCAGCTCAAAGCAATAAGTCTTGAGCCAGGATTTTAAAAACACTGGTTGACACAGACTCTCCGATGCTCTTTGGAAGGGTATTCAAAGAGTCTGCACATTTCTTTTGTCACAGTTTCCTGAATAGGATGGAATATTTTGAAGTATCACAGGGGCAGTCCGTCTAGCTAACGAGCACTGCTCCTCTGCCCACCATCAGTCTCGACTGTATAGTCAACGTGAGAGAACCAGAGGAGACATAAAAAGAACCCCCCAAACAACCCAAACATGCCCATCTGAACCATGACTCCTTTGACTCCCATACCTCCATGGTCTTAAATGAAAGCACAGACCCAGGAAAGGCAGGCCCCACAGGAGAAGGAGGGAGGGAGGGGGAGGGGGAAGGGAGAGAGCACTCCCAGCAGCCTGGGTCCTGGAGCTCTGCCTCAGCCAAAAGGGATAAGGAGAGAGCCTTGGTCTGCTTCGTCTATCACTGCTCCACCGCTGTGGGTCACATATTAGAGGCCCTTCACTTTTACGGCACTGCTACTGGAGGGGAATCAGGAGGCCATTTGGAGGATGACATCACAGGATCTGCAAACCTGCATCTAATATTTGAAAACAGAGTTGTGGCAAAGTAGTGGCCCAATGGTTCCAGCTCGGATTTTTTGGCTTCTATTCAATGTTTCCATTCTCCAATACGTGGCAGACAGTGTCCCTTTTTAGGAAAACAGTGAATTACAAAGGGGACACAAACGTTAAGCAATCTTTTTTTAAACAACAGCTCAAACGTGCTTCTCGGTTTATATTCGCAGCGTAGTGAATATAATGCTAATTTAAGTTTATCAAGTCAATTATAAAATAACGCATAGGCCTGGTTTCCTTGTACAGGTATTAAGCCAAGTCCTAGACAAAAAAAACGATTTAAATGGAGAATCTCCATTGACAGTGAGATTTAGTCTAGAACCAGGCTTAATCCCTGTACGGGAAACCGGGCCATAGGCTATTTGGATAATAGTGCTTAAGTGACACACAAGAGGACCCTTCAACAACAGCCGCGTTTCAAGAACGGAAAAAGGCTGGGCGCACCACAAGAATTTCTCACAGTCTTAAATCAGGCGGGGGTGGTCGGGCAGGACTGTGGGTAAATGTGGATTACACGCCACTACCTGCACCTCAAGTATGGCAGGGCCGTAGATCTACAGTAGCCGGTCCCCCTGGCCCATTCCACCTTCTGACGTGTGTTTATGCAAGGTGATTTATCCGCCCTGGACCTGGCCAAGCTGATGGCTTTAGCAGCCAGACCAGGTCCCCTTCCACACCACACCAGAGCAGACCAGGCCAGGCCAGGCCAGGCCAACGTGAGCTCTAGGAGAGGACACAACAAACACGAACACACATAAACTACTTTCCAAGACAGGCTATGTGGTGGTTGGTGGGAAAGGGAGCACGCACAGGGGCATGGGGGGGGATGGGGTGATGCAGCAGGTGAAAGGGTGGCATATTACAATATCCATATGAAGTGTGATTTATAACGTACAGCTCGTCTTCTTACTGTCCTGATTTCATTGCATTTGTGCTTTAAAAAATTATATTATCGAAGTTTCCATATTTATGAACAGAAGTTAAAAATGCACTATGGAGTAGACACAGCTCAGCGACACACACAGAGACAGTTCAGATTGTCTATATATGTGAATGACTCATCACAGCAATAAAAAAAAGTCAGGTTCACTGGGGAAAGAGGAAAACGAACGTGGAAACACACCGACGCAGAAACGGGACAGTTAACACAAACATCCTCTTCCAAAGGGGTCTCGCAGACCCGACCCAGCCCAGCCCTAAGTGTTCTTAAAGAAGTCTGATTGATGGTCCCCAGACCTCGGTTAGTCTACATCTAAAGAAAGACTTAAGGAGGCCACCCAAAATGCATGTGTGCTTTGTGAGACAAATGTTCTTGTTACTAATTCTCTTTTCAGGACAGGCTCAGACCTTTACATGCGTGTTTACGTTGAGTTTAGAAAGGGATGTCACAGAGTTGGCTTCGGCATTTGAATGAAAATTACCCTTCACTGCCACGCTAGTATTATTCTTATGCTGCATGAAAGGTGAAAAAAAAAGAAACGCTATTAAAATGTAGTTAAAAAAACAGTATCTTTTAATTTTTTTACTTGATACCTTTATCTACACATCGCTCCAATGTAGTTCACCTTTGAGGTTTTTCAAAGTACAATCTTAGACAACCTTTTTGTCAGTAGAATTTAACCTGTATTTCCTTGTACAAACAATCCATTTGAGGATAGTGAAAGCAGTGTCAAAAAAACAGATGGCAAAGTGTCCTAAGAAAATATGAACTGTCTATAGTCGAATCCTTCAGCTCTAGCACAGAAAAGGGTCTAGTATACTGAAAGATCTGTATGCTTACACACAGAGAAAAGTCTAGTATAGTACGCTTACACACAGAAAGGTTTAGTATAGTATGCTTACACACAAAAAGGTTTAGTATAGTATGCCTACACACAGAAAGGTCTAGTATAGTACGCCTACACACAGAAAGGTCTAGTATAGTATGCTTACACACGGAAAGGTCTAGTATAGTATGCCTACACACAGAAAGGTTTAGTATAGTATGCCTACAAACAGAAAGGTCTAGTATAGTATGCCTACACACATAAAGGTCTAGTATGGTATGCCTACACACAGAAAGGTCTAGTATAGTATGCTTACACACAGAAAGGTCTAGTATGGTATACCCACACACCGAAAGGTCTAGTATAGTATGCCTACACACAGAAAGGTTTAGTATAGTATGCCTACACACATAAAGGTCTAGTATGGTATGCCTACACACAGTAAGGTCTAGTATAGTATGCCTACACACATAAAGGTCTAGTATGGTATGCCTACTCACAGAAAGGTTTAGTATAGTATGCCTACACACAAAAAGGTCTAGTATGGTATGCCTACACACAGAAAGGTCTAGTATTGTATACTTACACACAGAAAGGTCTAGTATAGTATGCCTACACACAGAAAGGTCTAGTATAGTATGTCTACACACAGAAAGGTTTAGTATGCCTACACACATAAAGGTCTAGTATGGTATGCCTACACACAGAAAGGTTTAGTATAGTGTTCCTACACACAGAAAGGTTTAGTATGCTTACACACAGAGAAAGGTTTAGTATGCTTACACACAGAGAAAGGTTTATTATGCTTACACACAGAGAAAGGTTTAGTATAGTACTCTTACACACCGAAAGGTCTAGTATAGTACACCTACAAAGAGACCAGTGAAAGAAATCTTGAGTCATTGGTTTGTGTTTTGCCTGTTATGGTCTGTCTCTTAATCTGTCTTGTGTGTCTGTGTCTCTATCTTTGGCCCTGTCTCTGTCTCATTCTCTGTCTCATTCTCTGTCTGAATCTCGACCTACTTCCTCGTTGTACTTAGGCACTAACCTGCATTTGGGCCTCATCCTATTCAAGCAAGACAGAATGACTGACAAGGTGGACTCACAAAGACTAGTCTTACATGTAATAACTAAACACCAGTGGGAACAAAAGAGAATCTGACACAAAACAGGTGAAGCAAATTATCATAATTAGGAGTGCTTGATTTGCTCCTCCAAGGCTCCCTGGTGCTGGTCGTAAATATCCTCCATAGCTTTCTAATTAGGTTCTCTGTGAAGCTCTAACTCTAGAAACCCTGCCATAATGGTAAAGATATTTCATCATGAGCTTATGAGAATACACTACATCATCTGTGAATCTGGTAAGCATGGTTGGAGACCACTTTAAATAATACACTGCCAGGTTATGACATAAAGTTTTGATTCACTATCACTGTTTTATCGTCCTTTTTTGTATTAAATCCATGAATATTGTCTCTGCTCATATATTTATAAATTTTAGACTCCAACCTCAAGACAACAAGCAGAACAACGTAATGGTAAGTATGCAATCTGTTTGTTGTCACTCACACAAGAAGTTAATTAACATACCAGACAAACATTTTTATATTACTGCAAATTACAAAGTGGGGTTTCCCTTGTCTTTTGTATCCATATGAAACTTACACAGCGCCAACAGTCATACATCTAACTCCAGAGCTGGACAGATGAGGCTGCTTTTTCTCATCTCTTCATTGGACAAGATATTCACACCCTCGTCAAGGACCTGTCTTCAATGCGAGGCATGTGAGACATGTGTGTCTTCAAAGTGACGGAGGGGGGGGGGTGGATGGGTTGTAGCTTAACGTCGTGTCCCTTCGTGCCGGGCGCCGTGGTAACAGGGACACGGCTTGTGGTCACCGCCTCAACTGCAACAGAACCCGTTTAACAACCTAATGCCTTTTCAAAAAATATGTTTTGTATTCCACAAATCTCTTTTAGTGTTCCACCTTCCTGATTTACTGGTCATCTTTACTCCATCTGAATTCCTTGATATCAACCTTACTTTGTAAACAGTAGGCCATAATCTGATTCATACAACTCTCTCTAGTAAAATTGGGTAGCACAATCTTTCGTCGACTGCACAAACTGCACAGTTGCATTTCCCTCACCAACGATTAGAAAAATCCCTATTTTGGTTTGCAGTGTTAGGGGGGCGCTTTACTTGCTGTACATGCTGGTCGATTGATTTAGGGGGTCATGGTTTTCGAGCACCCGGAGCACATGCCAGTTGGACGCTGGAGAGAGAGGTGGCGGCGGGTCACCTGAGGCGCGAGGTGTACTGTGACTGGCAGCTGCAGTAGAACTGGGTTACTAGGCAGACACAGCGCTGTGCAGCTCTCCGTGTCTCATGCGTTGTTACTGCAGCATCTGCATGCGATTCAACTATTACTTTAAATCAACGTTCCAGTAGATGAGTGATAGTTGAACTACACACTGTAGTGACCAAATAGTTGCAGTGTTTTCAGCTGTTGCATTCATTTTCTGCCATGTAGTGTAATAGGGAACTACTAGCAATTTGTTTTTTTTATTAACATCATATTGACCTAATAAGCAACCACATATTTTTTTTGCAACTGCTTTCATTTGCTTTATGCACTTGCATGTTAAGTCACTTTATCAAAATAGTTAGCATGCAGGAAATATCTTCACACCGGTTGTGATGTCACAGTACTATATAGCCAATCAGTGAAGCACACACACACACACACACACACACACACACGCACACACACACACACACACACACACAAACACACACACACACACAAACACACACACACACACCTTTCATCTCCCTCTTAGCCAGGAGACCCACAAGACAGGCTCTATGTCATTTCAAAAAAGACGAGGGAGGCTTTCAAGTGTCTCGCGTCCTCCCCTTGAAACATTAGCCAGACGTAATTACAGCGTATGGGCGGCTTCACAGACCCTCAGCGGGTCACTTTGGTGGTTGGGATGTTCAGATCTCTGGGGAGAAAAGGGAGGGAAGCGATGGGGAAAACGCATTGCGGGGTGGAACAAAAAAAAGAGGATACTTCTGTGTGTTCTCCATAGCAAGGTTGAACTTGAGCATACTGTTTTAGTGTCTCAAGGTCTGAGAAAGAGGTACGAGCTCTCTAAATGGCGTGCTCTGATGACCGTTTATTGCTAAGGTTGCGTAGAATATCAGATGTTACTGGCGGAAATGGTTTTAGAGGGTTAGCTCATTATTGTGGAGGATTTACAGGATACTACTATGAAGTTTGGGCTGCAGAACGTCTCAATGCTTTGTGTCTAATCTAATTTAAATACAGTGGCTCAAATTAGTCATCTGTAAGCGCTCACCCACAACCATTTAAACATCTGTGATCACCACCAACCTTTTTTTCTTTTTTTTTCTGTGAAGGACAAGGTTTTCAAAGACTGTGTGTGTCTGCTGGAATCATTGCCGTAATGAGGAGGGACAGATTGAAACAAACAAAGTTAATCCAAAGCAGGTTGACAGGTCAAAGGTCAAAGACGTTTTTAATGTGGCACACTTAAATCCATCAAGGGCCTGAATTTTGTCTCGAATAAAAGAAAAAGACTAGTGTGAAAACTGACAAAGAATATCTATAAGACATAAAATATATTTTTGTATTGCGTGTGTGTGTGTGTACGCATCTGTGTCTACATGTGCGTGTGGTCACGAAATGCTTCGTCATCTTCATCTTCATCATCTTTCAGAGAAGAGACATAAATCTTGTTTCAACCATCCATTTTGATGGCAAAGAAATTAGATCAATCCGTTTTATCAAAAGATTCCACTTGCACACGCAGATAAATCAATGGTAACATTAAACCTGATCACCCACATCAGTGTAACTGCTCTGGATGGAGACAGCATCAGGCAAGCCTGTCTCTCTCAGGCGGAGGCAAAGATGGACAATCTATCTCTCTCTTGTGCTCTCTCTCTCTGTCTCTCTCTCTCTCTCTCATGATTGGTTCATACAGTACTATTAGATAATACCGGGCTGGGGTCCCGGTGTCTGTCAAACCAAAGA
The DNA here is from genome assembly GCA_036023535.2 of Galaxias brevipinnis. Taxonomy (NCBI): domain Eukaryota; kingdom Metazoa; phylum Chordata; class Actinopteri; order Galaxiiformes; family Galaxiidae; genus Galaxias; species Galaxias brevipinnis. Next base: position 221 of record JAVQIZ010152772.1, on the reverse strand, counting down.
GACCCATAGAGTGACAGAGTGTGTCTGTGGCCAGCCCACAATCTCAATAGCTTTAGCACAGCAAGGTCCGACAGGGGCGAGGCACACTCAACAGGCTAGCCAGGCCTGTCAGAGCCCTATCAGTCTCTCCATGGAGGTCACTCTCAATGGAGAGTGGGGGGGGGGGGGGGGGTTGGCCCACCAAATGAGTACAAATCACCAACCAGGGGCCAGTAAATCAC
>JAVQIZ010152715.1:0-13158 GCA_036023535.2 Galaxias brevipinnis | reverse complement strand
AAATATAGCCCTATACCTAGACAGACAGCGCCCGCGCACACACACACACACACACACACACACACACACACACACACACACACACACACACACACACACACAGTCGATTGCTCACCTTCTGAGGGGCGTTGATGACCCCCGTGTTGTAGCCAAATTGCAGGGAGCCAATGACAGCGGCTCCCACTGCCAACATGAGCTGGAACGTGACTTGCTGCACGGAGAGAGAGAAAAAGGGGGGTGGGGAGGGGGAAGAGAAAGGTTAAGCTAGTATTAAAACGTACCGCAACCACAGAGCCAAGCAGCATTGGATAGTTCAGTAGAGTAGTTCACTAATATGCATCGTCATCATTTTAGACAGACCAGCAGATGCTTGGCTGAGTATGCAGGCTTCCCAAGTATGGCTGGATTCAGGGGTAGTGGAGAGCCTATCCCTATAACTGATGTAACCAGCCTGGCTTCTCACTTTATGGCCTTCAGCAGCCCTGAACATTCAAGTCAAACTGTGCTTATGTCATAACAACTGTTTGGCCTGCCTGCTTTATTCGATGTGATGCTGTCACAAGGAGTAAATACAAAAAAGTTATAAAAAAAACGTTGCGTTACCAAATCCTCACTCAGGTTACTGAAGAAGCAGGTCCAGCGACATGTAGGACATTTACAATGGCATAGTTTGCAAAGTCACACCGCCTCTATAACCACGTGATTTTAGGCAAAGCGTATATAAAGTGGACAGCCTCGGGGAGAATGCCCTAATGCTCTGAGTCATGGTGCATTAGGACCATGCGAGAGCAGCCACTCCCAAGAGGGGTGATGGGAGGGGTTGTTTAGTCCTGGTTATTGTCCTTTTTCCTGTTGTCACAGAAGTCAGTGGACGGGCCAGACCCCGGTGGAGAGATTTTCCTCATTCCATCAAGTTAAACCAGAGCCAACCATTGGCACACAAACACACAACAACAAACATTAGCAACTAGCCTTGAAGCACTTTGAAGATGTCAAGAAAAAGAAAGAAACACACAAAAGATAAGGACAAAAATAATACAATATGGATGTTAGTGTTGATCACAAACTTTGATTCAAACTATTTATTTATCTTGATTTCTTTTTGGTAAACCACCAAACTTAAAATGTATGAAGTGAATCTAACAGCAAAAACCTAAAGACAGGCCGATTCAACCGATTCAACTGTGTGGTGCCAAAATGAGCTTCCGACCAGTTGAGTCATTTACAACCAATCCCAGACACAGGTGCTCCTGTGTAAGGCCAGGCCCAGGCAATATACAGCCCTCACACCGCTCACAGTGACGCAAGGAGAGTCTGCCATCGCTGTCGCTGAGCCAATAGGCAAATGGAATGAAACACAAGGAAGGTCGACGGGTACAAGGAAGGCTAGGCAGTACACTATGACTGAACTTAGAACAGGATGTGTGACAAAAAGAGACACACACACACACACTTCAAAACTTAGGTCTGGTTACTTAAAGTGGCAAAACTTCCTTTGTCCCAGAAGATAACCAGTAAGTAATTCAACTCCCATTAAGTACTAATCCCCTCCCCTCTGAGTAGTCACATTATTGTAAGCAAAAGATTCTCACAGGGAGCACATTTCAATATTTCCATAAGATCTTCTCCTACCGCTTAAAGAGATACGTCCCCGCGTCGACCTCGATGGGGGGGGGGTATTTAAAAAAGTAGCAACTGACCAAATATGGGGCCCTGTTTGTAGCCAGTGCAATTTGCTAATATAGCAGACACCCTAAATAAGGAACCATGGAGATACAGTGTGTGTGTGTGTGTGTAGACAGGCCCATGTGTGATAAGATCGATGACACTCCTCTGTGATAGGTTTAGATTTAACCCACTTGTCCAAACACTCCTTCCTCTCCAACAATACAGACATCACATACCAGTTAACCCTATGAAAACATACACACATGTTCTCTACCACAAAAACACAGTCACACGAAGCCTTTACAATAGGTGGGAGGGGAGCGGGGTGTAGACCGCTCACTGGTATCGCTGGAAAAAATTCCACACACTAATCTGAAAGGGTACGCTATAGGCACTCGCGCTCGCCATGAAACAAAGAACTCACGGCCACTCCCTTGCTCTTCTGGTCATGTTTGTGATGCAATAACAGCAGCCACCAGTGATGTTTACATTCCTGCAACAGATGTTTGCATCTGAATGAAAATGTATGGAGAAGAGTTACTTGGGCTAGGGCACTTCAGCTGTTTAAACACAAGTCCCCGACGTTACACAAGGTGCTCTTATCGTTTCACGCAATCAGGGTATACGACAATTAGAAAATCATTACCTAAAATACATTTCAAAATGTGTGGCTGACAACAAAGCCAAACCAGCCTGAACAGGCCGGCCTGGCCAATTGAGGATTATCCAATCTCAAGTGCCGCAACTCATTAAAAACAGGTTTCTTTTCCGTTTTGACAGTGAGAGCTTGTGACAATTTGCCCCCTTTAAATTTCAGCCAAGTAATTCCAACAGGGAAACAATAGTGAGGCTGTTGCAAGAGGTTCTAGCCTTCGCTGTTTGGACAAACAAAAAAAATTGGCCAAGTAGTCAGACGACTGATGGAGATCTTTTCTACAGGCCCAGGTCTAAGTAATCATTTGTTTAATTGGGCCCACAGTCCGAGCTACGTCCTCTGCAAATATTTGCACTGCTGTAGCTCACAGTAACACAGCTATCGACACAACAAGAACATGGCCACGATAATTAGGTTATGGTAGTTCACTGTATAAAGATTCTACTCGTTTCTGTTTACCTCCATTGGCTCAACAGCAAGTTCTTCACATTAACGGGAGGCCTGAATAAACATCAAGTGATCCCTAAGACTTCCTCCATAAACCCAGAGATCACACGGCACTATGTATTGGTTTGATGTCTGGTGGTAACTAGTCAGAAAATTATACGTTTCGTATGAAACATAAAACGCAAGTAAACACGCATTTAGCCGAACCAGGAAACAAAGTGATTAATAACAGTAACACAGGACAATGATCGGCTGGATGCCAAGGATAGTAAACTTGTTCACAGAAGGATTGAAGAAGCTGGTTATGCCCTGATAAGGACTGCATAGTTCATTCAGTCAACAGCAAGTGCATTTATTTTCCAAGGTAGAAGACTAAGTTTAGCCTTAGAAGCCTAGCTTCTTCTTTTTTTTTTTTTATGGCTTTAAACTCTTCCTTAACAGTTGTCCATCAGCTGCAGCACTTGCCCTTGTGTGGCGGGTATAAAGTCCCCTAATGTTCAGTGAAAGTCAGAAAATGTACACCATTTCTGAACACCTTCCTCTTACAGCACATTCTACAACCACAAGTTCTTTTGAAGTGGGAAACCTACTATTGCATCAGTCAAAATGTTGACATGGAAACCAAAAAACACTGCTGTGTAATTATTATTTATTTTATTTGTCAGGTGTGTCACCGACAACAGGGCTATGTATCTGTCACCATTCTTTGAATGTTTCAAAGCAGGATAACATTTAGCCTAAGCAACAAATAAAATGCACAAAGCACTGGTCTATACATGTCTATAAAGACACTCACTCTCACAAAAAAAAGCAAAGGCTAGTCAGGTACAACAGACTCTGTGACTTTAACTGCTTGAGCCTCACTTCCACTTTTGTGATAACACCGACACATCCTCATTTCACCAGTCCACATCCTAATTTCACCTGCTTTATTGTGAGCAATATCAATAAGTCATACCGGTAACGACTAAAGTAAAAAACATCCAATACAGTTGTGTTTAATTCCTCTTCTTAGCCACTGTGGCAGACTTACAGTGCTACAAGGCCAGCATTACGTCAGTGCAAACGTCACTTCTCTAACACACTCAGGTTTCGTAGTTCACTGGAACCCAACACAACTCTATTCCTCATCTTCCTCGCCGACAGTTGCGGCGACGGAAACCACGTTGGCTCGTAGAAATACGTCTGTGGTCTGTCAAATGTGAAACAAAAACAGGCACTAACTCCATTTGAAAACTATACCAAATGTATTTGTATGTATACTGTTCATAAATGGTCTCAAAACAACCTGAACCCAAATGGAAAAGGAGAATAATTCCGTACTGTACTATGTATGTACTGTACAGCTTGGAAGCTTTAGTCAACCCTCATTTTTACATGCATATTAGCGATTAGTAAGAGGTTGGGACAATGCCAAGAACTTTCTGAAGGAGAACAATTTAGGCATATTTAGACCTAAGTAGACCCTTGCTTTGTGCCTGTTTCAATTAAAGCTCTCCTACATCCTGGTAATCCCATCTATTATCGAAAAGTCTCATTAGCACTCATTAGAACATCCTGACAGTTACACTAGACGACACATCGAAGAGTCATGCAGTCATGCAGAGGGAACAAAAGCTCCTGGACCGTCTTGTGGAAGGGAAATTAGGCTGAAGCCTTTGTAAGTCCAGAACAAAGTGTGTGTCAGAATTGGGCTTGAAGTGTCAAGCCTTTTAGGAATCAAGCTTGTTTCTGGGGCTTGGTTGTTTTTCTGTCACAGGGACCAGGTCAACTGTAGGCTTGAGACCAATGACATTTTCTGTGAAAAACCAATGAACTGGGCACTCGAATAAAGCCTATTTTTGGATTGAAGCGCCTTATAAAGGAGCTTTCATTGCGTGTTCAGGGTTAATATTTTGAAAGCTAGGTTTTTTAATTTGATAGTATTTACAGACAGGTTACAGCTTGGATAAAATACATAGGCTATATACTAGGTAACTGCCTAAACAGATTCAGCTTCGACTCTAATTTAAGCTTTTCATGTGAGATTGGCCTGTCAACACAAATCAGACCATACATTTTTAATAGCCAAAATGGAATCATTTTAACTTTCCTTTTGAGAAATAGTATATATATATCGGTGTTAAGTCATCTTAATCATAAACATATTGTCACCACAACGTTAAACCACGACTGAACACACATTGTTTGTTTCTTTAGACCGTGTCTCTACTTGTTTCATTCTTGTATCCTAGCACTATTTGTGTCGGCAACAACCTTGGTTCCTCACTGGAAGCACAACCCAAGCAATCACAAACACAAGCCAGGTATGCAAAGCCTAAACACAAGATGCTGATTATCAACAAGTGGACTGTGCTCAGCAAAGGGTATAAGCCTGGACATACGCTCACAGCTCAAAACGTGTGTGGGAAAAAGCAAAAACACTGATGATGTAAATGGCTTGAAAGGACAGGGTCATGACTGTGACTTTTTTTGTTGTTGGTTGGGAGCCTAGAGAGCGCACACTGCACAGAACGTCCCCCTGCTCACTGGCCATGTGTTCTCGCTATGGGACCATTCCTCTCACGTCCTCATCACAGGCTTCCAGCTGAGAGTCATGATGACATGCAGGATGGCTACACTATATTGTACAGACATAAGACCCTTTTCCTCAGTTCTTTGGAAGAATAGCTTTAAAGAGGGAGGAGCGGAAAGTGAGGCATCTCAGTTTGTGTGGGAAATGACGTTAACCACTATCTTCTTTAGCGAAGTTTTACAACTTATTAACCGTTTATATTCTGACTTCGGGAAGTGAAATACAAAATAAAATGGTAGCATAATCAAACTCACTCTGTACTGTTTAACACTCTTTAAAGGAGTAACGTTATAGCCCTTTGGACCATGGCACACGCCCAACCACCAGAGGGGAAATCCATTTCACCCACTGTCCCCGAATCAAGGCGCGCGCAATACAACCGCAAGAGTTTCCGTGATGTGACGATGACCTACAACAAATGTCTACAGTCAGGCTTAAGTGGACGACATGTGCGCTAGCATCAACACAAGAAGCAGTTAGCGAAATTAGCTAGCTCCCGCTAACCTGAGGTAAATTAATCTGTACTTCCATAACTACTCCCTCAACTCCACGTTGTCCGTTTCTGTTGTCCAAAATCAAAACTTTAGCCAGTAACAACTCCAACTCCAATCAGTGTAAGCCATCTCGTTTTCTGCCTTTAATTTTAAAGAGTGTTTGGGTTAAAAAAGTTAATAGCTTTTTAGCCAGCTAGCTTATTTGACAGACAGACAGACCATTTGCCTTTGGGCTTTGTATACAATCTTCGTTATTATCTCTGTTACTAACCTTTCCGCCTGAATCCATAATAGCTGCTTGGCTATTCGTCGATGGGCGTTTTTTCTTTCTTTTTTTTTTAATTGAAGTTCTTTGGTTTATTTCTCCCTCAGACGTTTCTCATTTTCGTTTCTTCGTTGAAAAGAGGACTTGATGGAAGTGGAATCTTATAAATATACAATGTTTATATCGTCTCCCAACTTCACGCAGTCTTTTAACGTTATACGTCCTCCCGGATATACACTCTTGTTGAAACTGTGCGCCCAAAGTTTGTCTTAGTTTTATAAGTTAAAAGCTGAGAGTGAAAATTGATAAACTAGGAAATAAACCGGTAATATATATTTCCCCCAGCTACTTGCGGATTGGTTGGTATAGGGGTTCGAGGGTGTGTCAGGAGGCACGTATTCAGCATAGACCTACCATTGGCTCTTGAACTCTCACTTCAGAAAGACAAAAAAAAGTATAGAAGACCTACAATCAGGCGGAGTTAAATTACTTTGGGGAACCTGTTGTTATAGTAGTCAAATTGCAAAGATATTGTGTTGATGTAAGAAGCCATACTATCAAAGAACATATCCACAAAGATGTTTTCCCATGCTTTTATTAGCCACTCACAACATTTTCATCATCATTCCTACACTTTCTATTCTCATATGCTATTACTATGCTATGAATATAAATTAAGCCTAATACTACTACTTCTTTTAGTTTAGTTTTCACTTTGTTTGTTTGATTGTTTGAATAATATATTTCTGAACAGAGAATATACACCACTTTTGTGCATCAGAAACATTTGGTTTGGATGCCATCTATTCAAGACCTGGGAGGACCTGAGACATAGTTTATGAAAGGCTTGTAAAAATAAATATTTTCAGTTAGTCAATGAACCTGCAGACAGCCTTTTGTTTTAGATGGTGGGGAGGGGTCCGGTCTGAATGCTTTAAAAAAAAAATAAGGTAAATAATCATCAGTCCAAAAAGGGAAATGCTTGTGTTTGTACTGTGCATGAAAGCATTAGAGACATGAGCAGAAATTGTAGAAATGTGTCCCTTTTCATCTATTCCCCTTTGAAACCTTGGGAAAACAATAACAGCCAAATACTGAGACAAAGGCCGGTGTGTGTGTGCTGTATGGACTAAACTGGCCTTTAGCAAGTGGCCGGGGTGAAAAGGTAAATGTAGAAACATTCATATACAGTGGTTGTAAATACATACATGTCACTATTTACTCAAAAGTGTCTCCATATGTTTTTGAATCATTAGAGTTCTTGAGTACATGGCAACTGTACATTTACGAAATGAGAATTTCAACCCCTGTCATAACGATTTGAAGTGCAATTTACCAAGATCATCTCAGTTGTCTAGAATAATATGTATTCACACTTCTTCACACGCTTCTTAACTGACCAAAGGCAACTTAGGCAAAATACAAGACTGCTGAGATAATAAAGTGTTCCCGTCTTATTGTCCGCCCTATTGCCCTTTTTTTGGGACCTAAGCATCCAGACATCGGGGGGAAAGGTGTATGGTCACTTCATTACAACGCACACAAAGTGCCTACCTGTTGTTACAGATGGCAGGGAAGCGTCCGGTTGGAGCATATTCGAATAGAAGCAAAATAATCAATTGAGAGGAAAAGGAAGAAAGCCCGTAGTGAGACAATAAGATTGAGACGTAGAGGCTGGGAAAGACTGACAAGCTCACGAACTGTGTTTATTTCTTTTTATTATTATTTTCATTCTTCTTTGAACTCCACTGAAACAATAACAGACATTCTAATGAACAAAGAGTTGGGTTCATGTTTTTTTAGGGCTAGTTGTATTGTGCACTAAATCAAAAGCACAGAATGGCAGTTATGTCCATTGGAATAGTCCTCTGGAATAGACCCTGAGCTTATAATTTAGCAAAACATTAACACATAATTCACAAAAATTTGAGATTGAAGTTGCAAATTAGGTTTGGCATCAACATGTTTATAGCTATATATAAATGTTGCTCCAATTAAAAGATAAACAATTGTCTCTCTGATCTATTTAGAGTTTTGCATGGAGCTACAGTATAAAAAAATTTATGTGCTGAGTGTCAGTGAGTCAAGTATTTTATTTGGATTTGTCATTTTACACCCTCCCCTTCTACTGTAAATCGATATACATTTAATAGTTTGCCCCATATATTCACCTTAATAGCAGCTTTTTGTAACTTTTTTTTTTTTTGGTAGACAAAATAAATGGGGTCAGAGCCCAGATCCTGTAATGCCTCCATTTACCAACAGGCTTTGCAATCACTGCACCAGGTCCATGTGCTTATACACGTAGTCCTTTCTGAAAAAATAATCATCCAGAGTCATTGCCCGTCACCGGCTTTTGTCTCACCCACTCTCTTGACAATGGCTACGCTCATCATCACACAATGTCATCAGACCACCATGTTTTTAAACAGCTCTCTAACTGGCAGGATATAACTGCGAGTCACAGCAATCCTCATAGTGTATTATCAGTAGAAGAGCACCCATGTGTTCTCCTTAAAGATCAAGCGATAACGTTGTAAGGCATGTTAATAGGCAGGAATAAATTGCCCATAACCCAAAGCATGGCTGGGATATGAGTCATGGTCATCTGTGAAAAAGACTAGGCTGCAAATGTAAGTGTGTCAAGTTAAAAAGCAGAGGGGCCAAAAACATTATTGAACACTCACTCAGAAGCTCACTGCGTCTGCCATTCTATTCTAATTTAAATAATTTACCAATTTTTTTTAAGTTTAATACCTTGATTTTAACCAAGAGATGGGTTTGTCCATTTTAGCCGTGCTATAATATGCTTTCTTTCTGTGAGGAATATAATTGTGACCTAGTTGGGATTTCTTACTAGTACATGGGATGTTCATGTATTGGTGGAAGTGCGACAATAGGATGCATCTAACGTCACCAATCTGAGACGGACAGATAAGAGCACCTTGCATCTTCACAGGAGCTTTTCCTCGAAACTAGGCACACAGACAGGCTTGGAGACTCCCAAGAGCTTGGGCTTGGGCCTTGCAAAAGAACACAAACACTTCAAAGAACTTCATTCTCAACAGAGCCAAAATGTTGCACGTCACTGGTGGCTTCAGTTCCTCTGACTGCCAGGGTGTCTGCAAAGGAAGTCAGAACTCTAGCGACTCTAGACTCGCATTCATTAACCTCAGTTATGTCAAATGAGTCCTTATATATATTGAAAAGGAACATTGAGCTATTATCTCTTACACGTTTTTACATTGGATTGACAGAAGAGTTTGATTTCTGGAAATATCTTGACTATTCTAACAGTATCCTGACACAGAAACACTTCTCCATTGGGTTTGATGTTACTGACTTTCAGGCCCTTCACAAAGTAAAGACGAGAAAAGAGGTCCAATACTGCACAGATTAGTGTAGATGAGAACAAAGCTTAGCATTGATATTCCATTAGAAGACACAGGGCTCTGTGTTATGTTAGAAAGTATTTTATCTCAATGGGAGAACATTAATGCTCGCTGACTCCCACTGAATGAGCCTCTTTTGGCTCAGTAGCACAGTACATTAGCGATTCAAAGCCATTGGCTGAATTTCTATTAATCTTGTTGGTCACTTTAGAGGATACCTCGCCAGCTGGCACTCCACCAGTGCAAACTCATCCTTCACTGTGCGCCTCATTTCCTTTGCTCTGTGTGATCACAGTCTTATCACTCCTAGACTTTGCCACCTGATTCATATAAGATCTCCACCTAAGCTGCCCAGGTCTGCCATGTCACGCCAGGCCACCATCATCGCCAGCATCTTCTCTGAGGAAAAGGGCACCAGCTGGTCACTGTCCATCAGCTGAATTGGTTTATTATTAGAGTATTTTTCTACAATAGTGGGACACCATCCAGGTTCCTCTGGTCTCTGCTGGAACTGGAACTCTAACAAAAGGTTTCAACACTGTCTATTTACTGTGAGCTATGATTTTGTAAACTTCTTCATGGACAAACACATCTATGAGAACCAAAAGCCTTTCCAAGTCCAATAAATGGTTTACTTTTTACTACATGTGTAAAGCAAATGCAATATCTTTATTTCAAATGTGTTTAAAGATGACAGTGAATGTTCAACACATATGCATTCATTCATCATAGTTTTAAATGTAAAACAAATATCACAAACACTATGTACAACGGTAACAGTAGCAGTATGCACAATTCATTAAGGGAATCCACTGAAAGGCAGTAGTTAAGTTGTCTTTTGTTAAAGCAATGTATTGCACCATTAGACTTTAATCAGGGTTTTATCTTGGCTACATGAAGTGATTAAACCGTTCTTTGCACATGTGGTAAAGGTAAGTCAACAAGCTTACTCTGAAAGTATATGCAAGAGGTTATTAACATAAATTGTCTGGATTCCCTAGTATTGTATGAAAAGCCTTCGTTAAAGCCTCAAGCATGCTTCCTTAATTTCCATGTAACTACAGGACATCTCTACCCATCCAATAGGCTGTAAAGAGATTTTCTTTTGGGGATTTACGACTGTTCATTGTCACTGAACAGAAACTACGAAATCGAACACCACCATGTAAAAGCGTTCATGTTTGTCAGAGTCGATTTTTCTGAACTGCAGCCTTGTACTCTATTTTTGGAAAAACCTAAGGGACAAAGCCAGACAGTAATCTTTCTTCCCAAGCCAGTTATAAGTATTTTTGGCAGTTGCATTAGAAGAGAGGAGTTGATATGGTACAGTACCAACACATGCCTTGATGGTTGCTTTTGCAGGAATGGTAACAATTGTCTGTTGTTGTTTTTACATATATATGTATGTATATGTATATATGTGTATTTTATATATTTGTTTTACAGATATGTGTAGGCCAATGCGTATAATTGATTATTGGGCATTTGCTTTGTGACCTTTTACCCTGCCTCAGCTGATAATGTTTTCATGGTATTCACTGCTTCTACGATAGTTATCAGAAATCAAATAGCTTTACTAGCCTCATGTCCCTGCTTCTCAAGGGAGTGAGAATGCTATACAATGCAAGGTCTGTTAATTACGTTTAAGCCACGGCATGGTAATCTACCCTATAAACTGCTTAAGAGCTTTGTCCTCTTTCAAGGAACCTTACCCAGCTGTATTAAGCTGATAAAATGTGGATAAAATGAGCTATCATTGTTCCAAAATGTAAATACACTTTCAATTGAAGGGTCAGGGTGCAAAAGTAGATTATCCGGTCACAAATTCAAACAGGATTACAGACCTGTAACAGCTAAGTCTGCTCTTACTGATTTATTGAGTCCATAACTCATGATCACAGCTGGAAAAGGGTTACTTATATGCATTGTTGACAACTCAGGACATATCCTTAATGCTTCAAGTGCTTTGAAGTCATGGTTATAGTGAAATCCATTCCACCCTTTTCCTTACCTATGCTTAAGAGATGTTCTTAGATATTGTAGTTTCAAAACTCATTATATTGGTTCATATCCATTGCTAAATGTTTTTAATGTATGGCACAGTACTGTTATTACTTTAATTGCATCAAAAGGGAGAAAAGAGAGAACACGAAACAGTACCAATGAGAGGGTGTTTGATTTTGATTAGCTGCTAAAGGCTTGTCTCATGCCATGAGAAGCCATATCCTATTTTTGGCCAATTAAGTCAGACTCATTATTCAATGGATATTGATACGGTAGAAATGTTTAGACTGATGTTGTTGTTGCAAGGTTAAACTTTTATTTATTACAGTTAAACAAATGAACCTTGTCTGCATTGAAATTCTTATTGCCTTGATTCATAATATATCTATATCGATTAATCCTTTCTAGTCTAGCAAAAAAGTGTGCATTTCCTCTATTTCCTTGTCTTCCTTCTACAAACGTTTTTCACTACTCTCTAAGCATAAACACTGCTACAGCTTTTGACAAACTAAATGCCCCTTTTTTAAGACAAAGGCCTTCCTTGTTTTTAAATAAGAACCCAGCAGACTTTGGAGTGTAGAAATACTTATGCAAAACAATATGCAAGTGTGTTTCGGTTTAAATATGTCCCCGAACAAACATTTCCATTTCATGATCTTAGCTACAGCAGCTGACATCAAGGAACATTTTGAAAAGAGCTATGACATATTGAGAACAGAAGCGTGTAAGTTTAGAGTATGATGCATGACAGATAAAAAAGGAAACTTGTTTGTTTGACCCAAAAGGTCATAAGACAAAATCACAGTCTTTTAAAAAAACAAAAGAAAACAGATGTTTACTTGTGAAATAGAGTTTGCAGGGTTAGATTTGATATAGGCTGATGATTCTTAGCTCCAGTATTGCCCGACTTCAAGTCTGATGGTTTGAATTGAAGGCACAACCAAGAGTAGACAACATAATTTACAGGGTCGTCAAGAAATTGACAAATTCAAATTGACTACTGATTCTGCGACATATTTCACAATTGTGCCGAAGCACTGGTATTAAACTACACCCTACGGAGCATTCCAATAAAAAATGTACTTCCTGGTGTAAGAGAATTCCTCAGACAGAGCTAATGAACACTGTTTTCGTAACCTTTTAAAGGAATGCAAGAGGATTTAGGAGCATGGGGACAATAACAAATAATAACATACGGAGATTTAAAGTGAACTGGAAATCAACACAGGCCTACAGCTATTTTGCCTCATACAGCGTTGCTGTCTGTGACTGAACCTAGTGGCGTAACTGGTTTTATGACTATAAATAAAAGGAGTGGTGAAATTACTTGGAGATTGCTGTACAGTGTGTTGTACAAATACAAATCTGCTGAGAAACATGCAGTAAACGTATCCAAGTATTCACTTGAGCTAATGTTGGCCAAGAAGTAGGGGACATATTGTAGCATATGGTTAGGGAATTGGCTTTGATAACCCATTGATGTTTTTTTATTTATTTTTTGTATTATTCAGGTTGGCACAGCAATGTTTCTGAATATTATAATAAAGCAACTAGACCAGCAGAGTTCAGTTCAGTTTAGTTTGTAAGACGTTCCTAATTGACTGGCTTACTAAATGGAGAATGGATTGATGGATCCTATTTAATTGAAAAAAATGTGG
>JAVQIZ010152712.1:0-13572 GCA_036023535.2 Galaxias brevipinnis | reverse complement strand
GCAAAATGTGATGTAGCCTAACACAAGGCGTTCACAGGGAACGTAAATATTATAAATATTATGCATGAGTTTATCACTTCAATTCCTTAAGGGCTCAGCCTCTGGTGTTTCAAAAGTCTGCACACGCTCCTGGGCCTATCTATCAAGTAAAGCACAGTGTAATTGACAGCCAGTGAGAAGGATGCTGAGGAAGAAAGACAACAGACAAAAGATAATACTAATAGTACATAGGATTTGCACATTTTTTGAAATTGTGAAGACCTATTTGATTATTATTTTTTTTAACATAGTCCTTATTAATTAATTTAATTTGCCTAAACAAACTTTTTTTTTTACAATCGCTTCAGCACTAATTTCAGGACATTGTCCTAATTTTAAAAAATCTGACGCACAGCATGCACGTTAACCTCTTGCGACGTTGCCAAAACAGCCTGTCGTGTCACGGTCTGGATGAGAGTAGGTCCACACACGCCCTCAACCAGCAGGGGGAGGCAAAGAAGCGCTCGGGGTCCTGTTGAATTTGAGTATCAGTTTCACGTCTCTGTCGGACAGGGTATTTAAATTCCTGTTTTTCTATGTTGTTTCTTCAGTCGTTTTGATTGCATGTGGGCTGAGGGTCATTGTTGAAAGTGAAGCGCAGTTAGTCCCCAAATGACTGTTCTCTGCCACTTATATTTATTATACAATACCATAGGAGCATAACTTTAGATCACCCATACAACATAGTTTCACTGTTTAGTTGCTGGTAAAATCGTACAATATTGAAGTGTAAAATACTTAATATTATTGTATATATTATTGAATGGATTTCTGTAAAACAGCTAGTTATGTGAAACAGCGAAAACACACAATTTGAAATGAATGTACTGTCCATCCATCCACCGTGCCACCTATGAATGTACTGTATAAAATAAATTTTGAAACTTATATCATATCAAATTTAGTATATCTACAAAGTATATCCTCCTCAAACTGAGTGTTTTGTTCTCTACCATGTCCCTTCACAGCACCTCTCAAAAGAGGGCCAAAGGCACCTCCCAGGAGGGGTACGATCATTTATTTCACCCCCACCCATGTCCATGTTCTCCTCCTCATTCTCTTCCTCGTTCATAACCTGCCTGCTCCATGTTGCTATGTTGTTGTAGGTGAATATTCATATTTTAAACTCTTAAACACAATGTGAAATCAATTATCTGTAATGGTAAAATGTTGCAACACTACTGTTGTTACGGCCCCTACTAAGCGTGGTTGTATTAATATTACAGCTTTTTTTTTTTATTGTGTTGTATGTGTTGTGTTGTATTGTGCCCTCCTTCTCTCCACTCTCTATCAGTATTCATTCAGGTCTGCAGTTTCTCCTTGGTCACTCCCTCCGTCAATCTACCGTCAGCACACATGTGAGCGAACCAATCATGCATCGGTCCACCTGATACAAAAGTCCCTACCGTCTCAGCCCAAAGGAAGAGGCAATCAAGAATAGGAAAGAAATCAGAGACAAGCTTATGAGGAGGTTTTTGTTTGACACTTTGTAGTTGTACTTAAATTAGTTGACCTAAGTGTATTTTATTTCATACAGTAAAGCCATTTTGATCAAGGATTCTATTGTTTCCCTCTACTACTCATCTTACTGAACTGCATCATATTGAAAATATCAAGTATATTGTACTTACATTTTATAGGTTGTACCAACAACAAAACAGCGAAACTATCGGTATGCTATGTGTGGGTGATCTAAACTAATGTACCTGTGGTATTTCATCATAAATGTGTGATTTGAAACAATGTTTCTGAAGAAACATTGTAACTTCAAAGATAGCTACTTTAGACCCTTCAACGATCTGCGGAGGATTAACAAGGTGATTTACCATACACAGTTGCCCAAATACTTCCTTCCTTCCCAGGCCGCTAATTCCGGGCCCTCTGGCCGATGCAGGGCTTTCAGCAGTACCACCTCCTCCCCTGGTCATTAATGGGTCACTTGCCTATTCTGTCAGGACTCTTGACTGTGTGGTGGTTGCCTGCAGTACTTATGTGCAGTACTTGGTGGACTGGAAGGGTTAGGGCCCAGAGGAGAAGAGTTGGTTAGCGGCAGATGACATTCTGGATCCTCACTTGATTCAGGAGTTCCATCTACGACGGCCTGACTGTCCTGCGCCATTTTCTTGGGGTTGCCCTCCAGGGCGGCTTTCGGTTAGGGCCAGGACTGCACGTCAGATAATGGACCTTTCTCGAACCGCCCCCTACACCAGCGTTTTCCAACCTTTTCCAACCCACGGCACACTTGCATAAACATATTTAAAACGTTGTAAAACTGAATCAAACCTAATACAAAAGATTTGTTTATCTTTCCCAAATGTGACTTTCCCAAAATTCCACACCTGTTGGAACGCTGCCCTACATCCTCTATCTACCAACTTCCACTCTGTGTGTAGTGGAGGAGTGTGCGATTTGAGAAAGGCCCATAGTCACACCCACTCTCCCTCTCCAACAATCATCATAACCTGATTAAAAATTATGGACACCTGGGTTCATTGGTTTGTGTTCATAAGCACAGCCCAGAGTAATGTGCAGCAGGTAATATTGTTTGGAGCTTACTTGATGTGTCTTAGTTTGCTGGTGAAATTTACGACTGTCGTTATAATTTTTTGGGGGGGCGTGTTAGGGGCGTGTTTGTGTAAGCTGAAGACTGTTTTATTAAAACCCCTGATTTACCTGCACCTGCATCTTGACAATGGAATCATTACACAACCTCACAAAATGTGAGTTGTGCTTTCCTGGTTAGTTGTTACAAGGAAGTGTAACGATTTTGAGGGTGTTGGAAAATGTCCCAAAGAAAATGCGTGGTGTTTTTTGTCTCAACCAAGGCCACATGAAATATGATCTGAAATAGTTTTTATTGTTTCCCTCGAGAAAACATGCTGGTGAGCAACTATTCAGCCATCTTTGAGACCTCTGCCAACCGGTATCCTACTCATTCAAGGCCTGTGGCTTCTCCAATGCCAGTAAATCCTGGCATCCTGTCAACAACAGTTTCAACTACGTACCTCAGCCTGTCTGTCTGCCACCTACGTGACTGATGTTGTGGTTTCATCTCATTAAGGGATTTCTTCTGTTTGTTTTCTTTAGTATTTCGCTTTTTTTGTGCGCCTTTCTTGCGACATACACTGCGGCCCCTCCCTTCCCCATTCATCCAATCATAGAGACAAATTTCTATCCCTGTCTCTGTTGGAATGGGATTTGGCAACAGGCATGCTCGTGTTTTTAAGATTTAATTTTATGTTATCATGCCGTTGTTATACTAGTGTTACGCTATACTGGTGTTAAGTTTTCTTTTCTGCTGGGTAATCTGTAGATCTAGATGCAGTGCTTTGCCCACAGTAAGAGAGTTGTGCTGACGTAGTGGCCAGGTGAAAACGTGCATCAGCAGGCATGCATACTCCCCTTTCCTATACGTATGAGGAGATCCACCAGGGTGCCAGCGTGACGATGAACCCTGTCCGCCTCTGTCTCTCTGCTGTCTCAAACACTCACGCTTTATGGGCATTGTGAGGATAAGGCAACTTCATAGACAGAAATTAGTTAACTAGAGTGGGCTATCATAAACGAAAGTATCAGCTCCACACCTCCAGCTCCTGATATTGTGCTTTCAGTAGTATGACATGACCATTGTAACACATGCGTTGTCTGTCTGTAGGTGTGTATGTAGTGTGTAGCCTCGTTTCTGACTGTGTCGGTGGGTGTGTATCTGTTGGTGTGTGTTTGCTCCCAGGGCATATAACCCCGGGACTTTCTCCCTCTGCACTACGTGACTGGGCTTGGGTCAAGCAGTGCCAGCGGAGGCATGGGAGGCCAGTGATTACACTAACTACCTTCCTGTTATTACCTCTAATTGCCCTCGGCCAAGACCCATGCAGACACCCAGGGAGGAGCGTTTGGTGTGTCTGTTTGCGTGTGTGCGTGATCCTATGGCCCATGTTCCGGGGTAATACAAGGTTTGTGTGTCACACTTTTCCTGGTAGTTCGATTATTTCATGGAAAAGTGAAGCATGGTGGGCAGGCCCGGAGAATATTGATACCTAAGCTAATCAGAATCTCGAATTAAAAAGACAGAAAGAGGCTACCATATGCCTATACAGCACTATATCCCCCAACCACCATAAAGGGTACTGTTCATTATACGGATAACACTGACACTACAATCTTAGCATTAAAGGCCCTCCTATCCTCATTCAGCCTTCTGCTTCTATCTTAGCTCTCAGTGATTATGGGTGTGCTGGTAAGGGATGAGCGTAAGTGTGTGTGTGTGTGTGTGTGTGTTTGAGAGAGCGCGACATAGTACTAGCAGTAGATTAACAAGCAGCTTTTCAAGTTCGAGTCTGTGTGAAGCTGGAGAGAGCTGGAGGACAGATACCGGCAGATGAGAGGGACTGATGCATGAAAGCAGCCTGACATCCTGTGAGCGGCCCTGGGAAGAGCCGGCGGGCACCAAGGCGAGGTGGGTGTTCGCGGGCAGGCACCAGACCGTCTGTACCAAGGGGCTGGGCGAGGACGAAGGGTCAGGACTTAATCTAAGTTGGGTTGCAGCTCTAGAGACACTAACTCAGAGACATCATGGTGTCCGTTTCCACTGTAATGCTGATGATACCCAGCTCTATGTGTACCAACCCACCACTGCCCACCACTGCCCTCCCTCCCTCCCTAACTGACTACCCACTGGACATCAGGAGCAGCATGAGCCAGGACTTCCTGAAGCTCAACGGCAACAAAACTGAGGCCCTGCTTGTTGGATCCAAACCCACTCTCTCCAAACCCACTACCCCTAACATCATGATCAAAGTCATGAGATTTCAGCTGCTCTGCACCCAGGCTCTGGAACTCCCTCACTTGTCCGACAGTCTGACACTTTATCATCCTTCAAGTCACATCTAAAAACAAATTTGTTCACACTGGCCTACTCACTGTTATTGCTCCCTTGTATTGTGTGCTCGGCTGTCTCCCGGCTGTCTCCCCTTGTTTACCCATGTTTTCAGTAATGTTCCATTGTGGTTTCATACCCTACACCCTTTTTGTTTTGTTGTTATGCTGCTGAATTACTTATATTTTATTTTTTCATTTATCACTTATCTAGGCGACCGTAAGCGTCTTGAAAAGCGCCCTCAAATTAAATGTATTATTATTATTTAATTTAAGGATATGTAGCCATTTCACAAAGAAACAACTGGTTTATGTTTTTAGTGTGTGTAGTGTGTGTGTGTGTGTGTGTGTGTGTGTGTATGGAAGGTCTTGTAGATCTAAGATAAGGGTAGCACAGGTCAAAACAGTTATCTGTGCCTCCTCTCCTGTATGTGTCCACGCAGCAGTGCAGCCTCTCCAGCCTCTCCAGCCTCTCCAGCCTCTCCAGCCTCCGCTGTTTGTTTGCATGGGCTATTCTGAGACGCGGCTGCTCACTGTGGGGGTCCTTTTTCTGCCCTTCTATTTAGGGAGCTTTGTGCTCTGTCCATGGACATGCTTCCTTTGGCCAATGGAGGGCGAGAAAGCCTGCCGAAGGCCAAGATCTGTTCGAATGAACCACTGAGACGGCAGGAATCTCCCTTTCCAAAACCTTGACATGAAGAAAACTGAAATGTTGTCCTCTAAAATTCTCTTGTGTAGTTCAAAGTAATGGCAACAGCATCAGACTGTCATCACTCACCTAGTGTCTGCACACATTGTCTCATTAGACCTGCCATGTGTGGAGCGTAGCCAGTCATTCCATGCTAGCTGCTGATTAGCCTCCCGTCTTCCTACCATTGTTTAAGTCGATGACAGGGGTAACCTTTGGAATGGCCTTGGGACAGCAGGTCTCTCTTCTGGTTTGATCCCAATGTGATGTGCAGATTAATTGGCTGGGGGGACATGATGAAAAACGGCCTGTGGTGTTTAGACTCGTAGGCTCCAGAGGTGACGACAGGGAGGGAGAGTCACCACAAACAGGCTTCTAACGAATGGAAGGTGTCCAAGTTCTTCAAAAGGATAAGTGGATGGGGGGTGAAGGAAACAAGATGAATGGGACAGACATAAAAATAAAAAAATGACGCACGGAACGGTGAGAAGAAGAGGACATGAAAATGTTATATAGCGGTGGGAAGCTGTAGTGACCTCCACTCTGTCCAGTGCTATCGTGCCCAATGGACCCTTCAGAGTTCTGACACCTCAGTAGTCAGCCTCCTGTCCAGTTGAGACTACCCCGGACTGTTTACACCCACCATTGTTGCACACGTAAACAGCAGATAAACAAACAAACGAGGCGTATGCTATGTTTTAATTATGAAATGGGATTGGAGCATCCAGTCTCCAGCGTTCAGCCAGGACTGTGTTGCCAGGTTTCGCTGATATCTAACTGACACAGTTTTTCCTGCTACTGTCACCACTATCTATAAATACACCATTTCTATATATAACCAGCTTGTTTAGTCCAAGTGAGCCAGGCAACTGAGAGAATCGCAGCAGAAAAAAAACTGGCGGAGGTACAAGAGAGAGATACAGTTTGTTACGATAGAGTAAGCTGTTTGAAACTGGTTTCCCCCCAAATCATGCTGGAAGCATAAATAAATAGTTTAAATAAAAATAAACTTTCTTCAGTTGTACAATAACTCCATATATACATTTTCTGTATTAATTTGAGGGGGAAGTAACATACTGGAAAGACTTTCCCGATGTTTTAAAACCATCAATAAAGGGAAATCCCCCTTTTTCCATGTGTAGAAATGGATAATCACAGGTACTAACCATAATCAATGTGATTAGGGGAAATTCAATAATATGTCAAATTGCATATTAAAACCAGGCATAGCCTAACATCTTATTTAATAAAATGTGCCTGCACACCACTGTGACAACATGGACAGGTAGAAAGTGTTGGAGGGATAACCATTTCTGACTTATAGAGATAGTATATAGAGTAAGCTGGTTCCATAGCCTACTCCATAGACCTCACTCCTTTCAATCCAAAACGCTACTTAGACATTTTTAGGGGGAACATAAGGGTGTGTATCTTACAGTCACGAGAACCTCTGTCCCCTGTCTGTCTGCTTCCCCTGACTGTCTCTACACGTTCCACACTGTGCTTGTGTGTTTGTGTGCACGTTCATGCAGTCAACGGGTGGTGGTATGTTTATCGGTGCGTCTATTATCCAAAACAGTCCAGTCATTTTGGCACCGAAACTTATTGTTACAGCGTCGCTAGTTTATTTACGAGCTAGACAAAGAGCAACGTGTGTGTGCGTGTGTTTGTCTGTGTCTTTTCCAGTCATTGTCACCTGCAACCGGTGGCATTTGGACCCAAGTAGTAACACACTCAAGGACCAGGTCAGCCAAACAACTAAACAGACCAGGTTCTATCATACACAGGGAGACAAACCAGGCCTTATTCTAGACAGGCAGACTGACTGTCCGGCTCCTATGTTAGTCAGGCCAGGTCCTGTCTTAGACGGGGGGAAAGGTCTTATGTTTGACAGACAGATACTATGCAAAGTCCCAGCCAGAGTCAGCCACCAGCTATGATAGAAAAGCCAAACAGTTGCTGCTTTGTAATGTACTCCTCTTACTATAGGTGTTCAGCGCAGAGAAACTGAGACGGAGGACTGAGTACTGGAGAAAAGTTAAAGGGAACGAGAGGGCAGATGAGGGCCCCAGTAGAAATCGGAGGGGAGTGCCTGCTATCGTTAGTCGCACACTCCGCTATAATGAGCCGCGATGGCAGTCAGATAACCACTCCCATTGGTGTGCTCCCTGGGCTCCCTGCAACGGCATTTGCTGCCTGGACGGCCGCGTGGAGCCTGCCATTGATAGGCTATCAGTGGAGAGATGAGAATGACTGGCTAGCTGGCTGGCCGGGGCCCAACCACTGATAAGACCAACAGGGGTGGCAGGAGACCGGACGCAGGGCGTTGTACAGTGGCATTGGCCAGGAGTGGAAGATGAAAGAGTGCAGACGTAATGTTTGTGTGCATGTCAAAGAGAGAGAGAGAGAGAGAGAGAGAGAGAGAGAGAGATTTAGGTTTAGGTTAATTCAATACCATGTGATATCATATGAGAGGTCCTAGCAGTTTGCAACTCAGTAGTGCGGGGCCTGAAAGACTCTCACGAAGATCCATGTCTGCTGTGAGGTTAGGAGCAGGGCTGGTTTTGGCGGTCAGACCAAGTGGAGTGGGACTGATAGGAAATATAGTCTGTTTCTCCCTCATGACCTTTATATATAAATGTATAGAGAGAGAGGGGGGGGTGTGCCAATATCCTGTATCTATCTAGTGTAGCAAACCTTACAGTATTTCTTTATGCAAGCTATTTATTTTTCTAACCGTGCTAGTTTACAGTTCAATCAAAATGAAAGAGATCAGAGGCAGTGACCGACAGGTTGATAATATGTTTATACTGCTAGTGTGGCTGTGAAGAGTTGCAATCATCCGTCAACCGTTTAACTTCTGAAACATTTCCTTACCTCAGGGCAGATCAAAATGCTTAGCGGACTGCTAAAGAGCCACTGAGGAGTTCTGCATAAACGCCCCTCATTCTGACAAGTGATGATTGTTTTCATCATGGATTTCTTTGGGGTGCATTAGTAATATGGAATTAGACAAATTTTTGCTTACTGCATTTCAATTATATTTTAACACCTTGGTGTGATTTATTTATTTTTATTCGGGTTAGGGTTTTCACAGAAAATGACAAATCCATTACATACTTGACACACTTGTCAGTAAAGCTTGCAACATAGGACTCACTGTGTTCTGGTCTACTGTCTGTCTACTTCAAGAATATAACTTAGAAAGCTTTTTTTTTGCGGTGTTGAGACAATTTCAGTGGCAAGTATTTTTCTTCGGTTGCATGATTACAGAAGGAATGTGCGGATTACTGACAGGATGAGCCACCAAAGGTGTCTGGGCTCCTTGTTTATCAATGGTATCATTGTGAGATTCCAAATATGTACCATAAAGCTGAAAAAGGATCTGTCCTCCACAACAGAGCCTCGTGTGGCCCAAGCAGGGCCCAGCAGCCTGGTTCCTTAGTAGTCAATTCCAATCCTCTCTTCAAGATGAAAACGTTTGCCAGCCTATCTTTTATCAGGTTACTGAAGAGTCAGATTGTGCTGTCCTATTTCAGAGATATTGTTCTCTACATGCTTGATGCTTACTGCTTAATCAACTCAGCAAGTCTCATCATTCCTTCCGATGGTTTCGCTTGTTCCATGTCTGTTTTTATTTATACACATTTTTAGTTTTTTGTAACGGGCATTTTTCTTCTGTGTTGACTGGAGAACTTTGAGACTAGATTTTATGTTATATTAACCACCATGTCTTTGGCAGATGCACATATTCGTATCATAATTTGTCTTCATTCTGTAGTTCCAATATTTAAATAAAAACTGTAATCAGGGGAAAACTTCAAACATTGCATTAATATGTTCAAGTTCAATCCAAATGAAATGTGTTTGCTTAAAAATCTACTGGAGTATTTCCATCAGTGGTTATGGACATAGGGAAGGGGGGTATTTCTAGTCTAATGACATAGGAAATGCTTCCTTTGTGAGCAGGATGGAGGCAGTGGCTGTGGGCCTGTGGCGCCTGCCACGTTTTGGAGGGTGGGCTGTCTTCCCCTGTCCCTCGACCCGATCTCTGAATGATCTGACCTGAAATAGGAGTTGAAGAAGGGAGGGGCTGTGGAGTGAGAGAGATGGCCTTAGAGATTACTTAAGGTCGCAGCCTGTGCGTCTGTCTATGCAGCATCTTTGCCATGCACCTCCAGCCTCTGTCTATAAAACGCCACATCGCTGCCTGTCAGTTGCAGATTGCGTGGCAGATGCCACAGTTGTACTCTAAACTCACCTCGATCGAAGCGGAGAATCCACGCATGCGCAAAGATGGACCAATCTGTGATAATCCTGAGAATGTCCGTTTTAATGCTCTTTCTTTTTGGATCAACAGGTGAGGATGTCGTTTAAATCAGACCTAATAGCTTTTTGTTTTATTAATTATTTTTAGAACGATTAAATTGCCATTCAAGTTCAATGTTTGTACTATACATTCGGTCATTACATTACATTACATTACAATGATTTACTGCGCTAGGTTCATAAAAAATTTGAATTAGCAGATGTTGTTTTGTGCATTAGTATCTTAGACGAATATCAACCTATATGATAATTAAATGTCTTCAATCATCCTAATGGGCTGCCTACATTTCTTAGTTGCATTGCTTTCAAAGCTGTGTTGCATGTTTTGGAGGAAACACTATCCTTAGCCAAGGTCTTTCTGTGTTACATGATGGAGAAAGCGCGGCCCTTTTTTAACATTAAGCTCTACAGCAATCCCCCCAAAAAATGTAAACTTCTATTTGCTATTTTATGAAGATAACCTTGACCGACTTAAAACATGTTCACATGCATGGAAATGCAGATAATTTTTTTCTAAAAAAGTGTGTGATAAAAGAAATACCAACAACAAAGCAAAATATTTTTTTGTGTAAAAATATATTATTATTATTATTATTATTATTATTATTGTTATTAATAATAATAATAATAATAATAATAATAATAATAGGGCATAATAATAAGAAGAAGAAGAATAAGAAGAAGGAGAAGAAGAAGAAGAAGAAGAAGAAGAAGAAGAAGAAGAAGAACGATAATACATTTTTATTTGAGGGCAGCTTTCAAGGTTACATAAGGTTATATAAGTGAAAAGGAAAAATAAAATGTCAAGTAATTCAGCAGCTTAGTAACAATACAACAGGGGGTGCAGGGTAGAAAACCACAAGGGAACATTACTGGAAGCACAGGTCAAAGGAGCAATCAGTGATAATAGACAGTTAAAATCATCTTCTTCCTAGTTTCTCCTTTAGTTTTCAAAACTTATTTAGAAGTTTCCATAGTGTATTGACATAGTGTATTGATAGTTGCCTATAAACGTTGAATCCAAACCTCAAATTAAAATAACAGCTTACTCATACAGACAATGTGGTTAGTGTATTCTGATCTTCCTTGATAAAAAGCAATTTGTGTTAAAAAGGTTTTACAGGTGATGCATGACCTCGTCCTCATGTCGCAAAAACATTCCACAGCCTCTTGTAGAGTTATAATATGCCTTTCCACTTAGCTTAATCTCAAATGCCCAATACTTTCTACATTAGGCACAGAGAAGGGCACTTTACACAATGGATTCATTCTTATGCTTTAAAAAAAACAAGAAAAATTATTACACGGTTGTGACAACAGTTGCCTTGTTTGTTTAGGAGGTTCTCAGTATTAAATGTATCATGTTAGGTACCTAACTGGTCAAACTAATGCATTTTTTACAGACGTCAAAAACAACGTAACTGTTTGTACATTATAAACTTTTGGACACTTGAGATTGAGTCACTGCCTAGTTTCCTCACTCGTCTATCTCATTGGGTTTTTCATTGTGTGAAAAACATTATTAATAATGCCAGGAGCATGTGGCAATGCCATAGACTTAAACTATAGGGATTCAGCCATGGACGATCTTTATAATAATATTTACCTTGCCTCATGAACATGAGAAGTGAGGACGTGAGGCATGATAAAGATTATGAATGAGAGGAAAGTGTTAAGGAAGCCTAATGAAGACCCAGCCCAGGACAGCAAGGAATCTCTAGTGAACAATCTAGGCTCTCAAGTTCATCATTCAATATATTAAAACATACCGAGGATCAATTCATCCAAAGTTCTATTATTTTATGACCAAGTAATGATTTACTACATATGTACCATGAAGTAGTTTCACTCAATGTCAGCCATCATGCAGGAAAAGTACGCGTTTTCTTTCTGAATATACAAAATGTATACTGTGTGTTCTGTATGTAATTACCTATTTTCTTAATTATCCTTTTATCATCCTCGTTCTTTTCTCATGCGCATTCTTTCTCTGTCTTTTCCTCCCTTTATTTCCTCCTCCTCCTTTCCTACTCCTAATCTATCAGACGCTAAGATGGAGATAATCAGCAACAAGGCCGATGTGTTGTTTGGAACGGAGCACATGCTCCTCTGCAAAGGTCAGTGCACCGTTCACCACCACGTATTTCACCTCTAGACCACTTCAGTTTCCATTTGGGCTGAGGGGGATTTTCGACCGAGTGTCTTCACCAGCCTCTGCTCTGTGTCTCGGCCTCCTTGGTTGGTGCAGCGGGTGGAGAAGGGGACATCACATGGCAGAAGGATGGAGACCCCGTTGAAGATGACGAAATGGTGAAGAAAGTGGACGAGGTCTCCAGTCAGCTCACCATCAAAAAGGCCAAATTGGAAGACAGCGGGCAATATACTTGCGTTTGTGATTTCGATGCGGGATACCAAAATGATGTAACTTACCAGCTATATGTCTATGGTAATACAAATACACATTACTGAAAGGACTCTTACACCCTATCTAGTATGTTTACTATACAGCAATACACACAATAGTATAGAGTAGTATTACTTTGTGTTTTAAAAGTATTTATGTAAGGGTCTAAGTACACACAGACACTTCTTCCATGTTGCTCCTGATGTTCTATCAAGTATTTAATCAATATGTTTCCCTGTTCTGGTCTCATGTGTTGTATATGTTGTATAAATACACACACATTGACTTTGTTCTGACAGAGAAGCCTTTGTTCAGTGGAACCTCAGTTTACCATGAGTTCCTGGCGGGCCAGAATTCGGTGATTCCGTGTGTCGTGTCAGGCCATCCAACCCCGGAGGTCCACTGGCTGCGAGACCACCAGGTCGTGGGTAATGATGGTAAGACTGCTGCCTTCCTAGTCACACTGCCTAGTGGAATCCTGATCAAATATAACAGTGGTTGATGGTTGAAATTCAGAAATGGTATATTGAGGCACACTCAAAAAACAATTATATTTTTGTCATCTTTAACCACATGGCTTGAGTCATATTCTTGCTAGATATACTGCCTTTTTTACTTTCATGTTCAGGTATAGCCTTAGGGATACCTGGATGAAATATCAATTTACTCTGCAAGCAACTGAGCTTGCCTGACTCAGTAAAGCCAGCAGTGTAGACAGCCACAATCAAATATACAGCAAAGCAAGTCTTTGAATAACACTGGCAGAGGGATGTCACTCCATGGGTCAAGTGGCCCATGGCCTATTAGCACTGAGGAAATTGATTTGTGTTCTTCTTTCTCCCAGCACTAATCTCGTCTGTATGTGTTGTTTGTATGTGCATGTGCATGTGTGTATGATGTGTGCGTCTAGGAAAGCGTCTGAGACAGCTAGCTGACAACTCTCTGCAGATCCAGAAGGTGGGCAGAGAGGATGCAGGCTCCTACGAGTGTGAGGCTAAGATCAAGGGCAGACCTATCACTGAGACCCTCACAATCTCTGTGGCTGTCAACGGTGAGGGCTCAGCTCACAGTGCTGCCATTGACTTTTTAGGTTTGTTGACCTTTGTCAGTATAGTAAGTGACCTCCTCCTCTCCCCTCCCCTTCCCTCCTCTCCTCTCCTCTCCTCTCCTCTCCTCTCCCCTCCTCCTCTCCTCTCCTCTCCCCTCCTCTCCCCTCATCTCCTCTCCTCTCCCCTCA
>JAVQIZ010152649.1:0-18576 GCA_036023535.2 Galaxias brevipinnis | reverse complement strand
GCTGGCTGGCTGGCTGGCTGGCTGGCTGGCTGGCTGGCTGGCTGGCTGGCTGGCTGGCTGGCTGGCTGGCTGGCTGGCTGGCTGGCTGGCTGGCTGGCTGGCTGGCTGGCTGGCTAGCTGGCTGGCTGGCTGGCTGGCTGGCTGTTTGTTTGTCATAGCAGCACGAGATGGGGAGGGGAGGAGTTAGAGGGAAACGGGTGAAAAGAAAAAGAGAGAGAGACAGAGAGAAATAAAGAAAGACAGAAAAGGAAAGACTTGACCAGAAAAAGATTAGAGACATAAGTGGGGGTCGACAGAGAAAGGGAGGAACTGAGGAAAGGAGAGACAAACACTGAGTGAGGTGAGCTTCAGAGAGACAGAGGCATCGGAAAAGACAGACGAAGAGAGAGAAAAAAGAATGAGGGAGGACCATACACAAACACACATACACATAAGGTCTCTCATACATACACACACACACACACACACACACACACACACACACACACACAGGCCCACAGCTAAATCCACGGCCTGCCACGGCTGAAGAGGCAGAGGCAGTGGAAAGCCAGTGACAGAGGGCCTCTGTCTGAGTCAGTGCTGTAGTTTATAACACTGGATGTCTCTGTGTGTCTGTGTGGACCACCTCACAAAGGCCGAGCTGGACAGAGAGAGAGAGGCTCCCCGGCATTCCATCATGCTTTCACCGCCATTTACATGCAAATCGCTCCGTTAGGCAATCGCACCCTCTCCGGAGCCCAACACGCGCACACACGCACACACAGAGAAAGCAGGGTAACAAGCACAAACATAGAGGAGGACGCGCGCACGCACACGCACACACACATACACACGCACGCACGCACACACACACACACAAAGTCAAGCATCCACGCGAGCGTACCAAAGAAGTGTGAGGGTGAGAGTGAGAGAGAGAGCCTGGGAAAAGCTGCACTGCCTTCCACCCAGAGAGGAGATTGGCTCAGGGCTGCTGGAGCTGGACTGGGCCTGGCTCAACCCAGACTTTAGAACAACATCCAACAATAACCGTGAAAACATCCTCCTCTTGGACTCCACCACCCCGACAGTCTACAGGGTCCACCATCACAGTCTAGCAGTAGTAGCGATTCGGCTTGCAGGCATCGACATGGCAGACAGTTTCAACCAAGCCACCCAAGCCAAGCATGTCTGAACTCCTGATCAAACAGATACGACGGCATGCCCACGTCAAAACACACACCTTCCCAGCACAAATGACCCCCGTCCCAATATACAGTAAACAATAAGCACAGCTAAGGCCACAAACGTCTAACACACACACACACACATACATACATAATCCCCATAGTCATCTAACAGACACACACACACACACACACAGACACAGACACAGACACAGACACAGACACAGACACAGACACAGACACAGACACAGACACAGACACAGACGCACACGCGGCGGTGAGGGTACCTTGCTGTCAAGCTTCTTCATGGTGACGAGGTCGAGGGACTTGAGGGAGTGTCCAGACGGGGAGATGAAGTAGAGGCAGGCGTGGACGCGCGAGTCGTGGTAGTTGTGCAGCGAGCGCTTGATCTTCAGCTCCTCCTGCAGGTAGGTCTCAAACTGACGGTCAATGTAGTCCACCACCGGCTGGTAGCTACCAGGAGAGACGAGAACCAAGCCCCATACGTTTACATGAACACACGATTGTGCTGCTGTTGTCAAAGGCCTGTCAACTGCACTGCAGTCACTGTACTCTCCATAACATGAATTAAACAACATTCACGTATCCAGCCAAAACACAACTACTTATAACCACAGACGCCGATCAAAAGACGACTAAAAACAAACTGAATTGCCCACATATGCACATGATGAAATAACCCGGGTGAAAACTCACACTCACACACACACACACACACACACACACACACACACACACACACACACACACACCTGTCCTGTTTGTTCATCTGGTCCCCGAAGCCCACGGTGTTGACCACGGTGAGGCGGAGCCGCACGTTGCTCTCCTGCAGGTCGTAGGTCTGGGCACGCAGCTTCACCTGCGGCTCAAAGTGGGAAGCCTCAAAGTTCTCAAAGTTGGTGTTGAACAGCGTGTCCATCAGGGTGGACTTACCGATCCCCGTCTCGCCTGGAGAGGGCAACAGAGGTGGGACACTTTTTACGGACAAACTCTCAAAACGCATTCTTTACAATAGAAAAAACAGACCACTTGTGTTCACACACCAAGTGTGTGTGTGTGTGTGTGTCATGGTACCTACCAATGCAGAGGATGTTGAAGCAGAAGCCCTGGCAGGTGGACTTGTTGACCAGCTGGTCTGGGAGGCTGTCAAAGCCCACATGACCCGATAAGGAAAGGGGCCGAGCGTTCTTATCCTGAGGAGCACACAGACAGAGAAGTTAAGGAATTGCATTCGGAAAAAAACTGGTGGGGAGAGGAGATTGTTTACTCTTATTGAGACGACAGAAAGATAGCTCAACTGTTGACGAAAACAGACAGTGGGCGCTAAATAGGAGGCTAGTTCATTTGAACTTCAGCTGTAAAATAGCTTAAATAGATTTAGATAATTATTACTTGCCCACTGCACTGTAACTGAATAATACGAATACATAAATAATAAACAGGGCCAGAACTCACTTTATTTTAATATATATATATATATATATATATATATATATATATAAATCAAAAGTCAGATATTCTGTTTAGCTCTGGTCTTCCTTCACTCCAACTTGTTCTTCTTCTACCAAGTTGCCTACCAGCTTTTCCTGACCCTATCTGATCTTGGAGTTGTATTGTCTCTTCCTCAGAACTCTGTATTTCTAGGAGGTACATCTGGGGCCCCCAGTGGGGGGTGGGTGCCAGTCAAACAACAAAATAACACAAACAAAAACTTCTCACATCAACTACAAGTGGTGCTTTATTTGAACTATCTGGTGAAATTGAAGATTTGCTAATATAGGTTGAAAACCTGCTACTTGAGTATCATCAAAAACATTCAATAAATTCTGAAAACTACAAATAACGTAACATTAAGGCTTAACAAAGCAATTTAGTCTTTAGCTAGCTAACTAGCAAAAGCATTATAACCTGTCTTAATACCAGCTACGCCGCTAGACAGAAAGGGGAATGTACTTACTATTAAAAGTTGGCCATTTTCAAATAATTCCTCCCAAATTATCTGGCTACCTAATTACAAGGAAATCTAACAGTATAAGTAATTAGCTATTTGATGAGTGTACCTTGCTTTCTAAAGTTAGATAGTTTAAGTTAGCTAACGTTGGCTAACATGATTAGCGTTGCAGCAGGGAGACACTCCCTGTCCCGTCAAATCCTTACATGTCTATCAAGAAAGTCAATCAAATACCAAGGAAATACCAACCAGCTGCCGAGCAACGTCGGA
This sequence comes from Galaxias brevipinnis, assembly GCA_036023535.2. Classification (NCBI taxonomy): domain Eukaryota; kingdom Metazoa; phylum Chordata; class Actinopteri; order Galaxiiformes; family Galaxiidae; genus Galaxias; species Galaxias brevipinnis. The sequence continues at coordinate 15,171 of JAVQIZ010152649.1, read as the reverse complement.
AGAAGCCATAGTTTTTACTGAAATAAACTAATTTGGTTTCGAAATAATGAAAGTAGAGTTAAAAAGGAGAGTTTCTACAGATTCCCTACTCCGTCCCGAAACTCACAGACAGCCAGCCAAACTGGGTCAATTCGCTAAACCGGACTAAACTATGCGATAGGAATTAGGTAAAACTGAAGTATATAACTCTTGTATATAACTCTTAAGTGCTTTTTTGGATAAACAGCTACTGCAAAAAAAATTAAATGTGAATTAAATACAGCTATCGATTGCGTTTAAATTACTTTTTAAACTGTAAAGCATGAAACTAGACGATGATTGGTTTGATAGGCCCCTTTCAGGGTAAAATGGTATGGCGAAAATCAGGATTTGCAAACAGTGTCATTTTGGCCCAGAAGGAGGCAGACCACTGAATAGTAGTCAATGAAGTTTCAGCTCCACAATGGCGGCATAAGAGGAACAGTTTCATTTGTTAAGCGAGGCGTTGCTAAGGGGCGTGTCCGCTTGTATGCCCGCAAACTGCGACCCCTGTCTGCAATAATCCATACAACTAGCTTTGCTCTCCCGTTGGAGGAGAGAGAGGGGCTTAAAAGATGCTGATATCGGCATGTTTTACTAAGCTGTCAACGCCGCAGCACAAATAAAAGGATGCATGGACCATCATATGGTAAATTTAAAAACTAAACAGTGTTGCATGCATTTTTCTTTTGCAAAATTATCGTGATGGCGACCGAATGCACAGAACAAGCCGTGCTGGAGTTTTTAATCGCGAACGGAGGGAGGGTCAAGCATATGGAATTAATTGATCATTTTGAGTCAATATGGAAAAACGATTCTTCAATGGAAACGATGGATCGGGGGACTCTAAAACGCCTTGTCGACTGTGTAGCATTGGTCAAACTAGAAAATGGTGTCAAATTCGTTTGCTTGAAAGACGAGTGTTTGGAACCAGTGATGCGCACGGGCTCGAATGGCCATGACGATGGGAAGTGCAATGGCAACGGTGAGTGTGATGGGGAGAGCCCGCTTTCGGAGCAGGACGGGGAAATCACAACCGCAGGTGACACCGAGAGGTGTTCTGTCGACATGGACGAGACGTCAAACACCGTCAGTAGAAATGCAAACGTTATAGACAATGAAACAGAAAAATACGCAAATGTAAATCCCACCAACGTTGCACTGGATAACGATGTGCACAAAACAGACAGTAATGAGGAGAAAGGCGAAAAGGAGGAACATGCTCATATCTCCCACAACAAGAAAAAGAGAGCCCCAGAGCCCCCGACCTCCTCAGGTGGAGGGGAAGTGAAGCTGAGAGACAGGCGGAGGAGGGAGTCTGCCCCGGCTATAGGTACAGAGTCTGCCCAGGTAAGGGGGGGTCGGAGGATCTCGAAGGGCTCCCAGCGAGCCCTGCTGTGCAGCGGCTTATCAGAGGACAGTGCCTGGGAGGGTCTGGAGCTCGGGGACGGGAGCACCCCAAAGGGAAGCCGCAGGAACTTCATAGAACTCATGATGAGCAGCTCTCCTCAGGTAGGTGCAACTAGCATCCCCACTCTACCTCTCTCTCTCTTTCTTCTGTTTTAATCCAACACTCGACAGCTAACAAGCTCACAGACAGAGGTGTCTCTCCATGCTATTTTTCCCTCTAAAGGAGATCAAAAGCGTTCTTGTGCAGCTGTAAAATATGACTCATTGTGTTTCAAAAGGTTTATGGAACACTGTCAGAGGCAGAACAGAGAGTGTTGATACACTCTGTATTTGGCCCTTCTGAAATATTTCATTTGTTTGTCTGTTTGTTTGTTTGTTTGTGTCCAGGTGCGTCGGTCCATGATCCACCGCGGCTCGCGGCTCCGGGACTCGGTGCGGAGCGACAGCGACTCGGGTTCGCTCCTCTCGTCCTCGGCCGACGAGGACTGCGCCTCGGTGACCCTGGACCCCCTGGAGCACGAGTGGATGCTGTGCGCCTCGGACGGCCAGTGGGACAGCCTCCACCCTCTGCTCCTCCTGGAGCCCAGCCTGGTCTCCAAGAGGGACTTTGTCACGGGCTTCACCTGCCTCCACTGGGCCGCCAAGCTGGGCAACGCCGAACTGCTGTCCAGGCTGGTGGCCTTCGCCAAGGACACCCAGGTGCTGGTGGACGTGAACGGCAGGTCCAGCGCCGGCTACACCCCCCTGCACCTGGCCGCCATGCACGGACACACACAGGTAGGCTGGTCATCGTCGCTAATAGCTGATGTTAAATATGAGGTCCATTGATAAGTTCACGTTTGTGATAGCAATTTCTAATTGGCAGCAGCTTTTCAGTCAGACATCAGGGATGGAGAGAAAGACTCTGTGTCAAGTATTGTACCGACACATAACTAGTGCTTTTAATATTGTGCTTGGGGAAAGTAGGGGGGTGTTAGGCTTAGAGAAGACTGTAAGAGCAGGATCAGAATAACAGAGATGGTAGAGTTGCAGCACTACTGTTTAGCCTACCTACGAATATACTATGTTTAGGTGCAATGCTTTCTTCAGGAATTAAAAGTTGTGTACTATTCATGTGGATATGTTTTACTCATGGATGCGTTGAAAATATTGTTGTTGTTATAGTCATAATTCTTGCCTGGAATGGTGCCTTAGATGGGTAAATACTTGCATTATGTCATATTTCCACCACCTCCACTCTCGACTCTGTAACAATACAATTACATTAGTAATATTCTGCAGAGCCTGATTTTCAATTTGATTGGCAGGTGGTGCGCGTGCTGCTGTCGGACTGGGAAGCCAACCCAGAAGCCAGGGACTACAGCGGGAGGCGGGCTATCCAATACCTGCCCCCTGCATTGGCTGCAGACCTACAGGAAGTGGGTGTGGTCACCTCTCCGCTGGCAGACACAGAGAGCACAGACATGGGGAGCATGGGCCGCTGGAGGTTACCCAGAGTCCTTCAGTCCAACCTCAACCCCCTGAGGCTCCTGAACCCTCAGGCCGAGGGCACGGGGGACGGGGGCGGAAGGTCAAAGGGCGTGTTCCGGAAGTCGTCGCTGAGCCGGCTGAACGCCAGGCTCCACCGCGGGCGCTGCCGCACCATCATCCACAGCATCTCGTTCCGGGAGTCCGGGGAGATGGAGAGGGGAGATGACCTCCCTGTCAGCCCGGTTAAAGCCCGACCGCTGTCCAACCTGTTTGGGTAAACCGAGACTTTCCTGGGCCCTGGTTCACCTGGGTCTTGAAGTAAAATGGTGTTAATACACAGCTGAATATCTCCAACAGGAATTTTGCAGTGAGCTCTTATGTAAAAGGCCCTAGGAGAGGCTGTTTTCTATTTCTGCAATGAAGATTTGTGCAATTTAGGATTCAATCAAGTAGGATTGGAAGGTGCTGATTGTTTTTGAATTGTATGTATATAATATGATTTTATGATGTCATTCATTTTGTAGATGTTGTTTAGACTTCTATCCACAGAGTTATTCTTCTAACACTTGTTGACCATCATCCTTTTCTGCACTTGTCACTTTCATGAAGTTCGCATAACGAAATTGCAGATCTATTGCGTAAGTCGGGGATTGACTAAATGATCTTTAGTATTTTATGGCTCATATTTAGCTGCAGATGGTTTTAGAAAATGAGATACAATTTAAATTGCGACGCCTCTTCGCGGATGAAGCGGTGTTAGTGACTAAGCGTACTTCATAAAGTACAACAGAAGGGGTGAGTGCGGTGTGTCCCCACCCCCACCCCCCTCTAGTGTATCCTTTGTATTTTCCACGTTGGTTGTTGACCTCGTGGAGGTTTTCCAGTCAGAAGGTAGAGCGGTGGAGCGGGCTAACCAAGGAACGAGACCTCAAGCGTCTTCGACTTCTACACCAGCACAGCTCGTCTCAGCTTCCACGCTATTTAACGGCAGCGTACAGAAAGGCGGGGCTCGCTCCCTGTTAAAGTCAACATGATACCTCATAGGTAAACTTCTCTCGGGTCTCATACTGAAGAGAGATTCTTTCCTAATTTATGGTCCTTAAAAAAAACATAATGTTTACACCTTTACCTCATGTTCACTATCCCTAGCCTGCTCCACTGGCTTGAGATGTTGCTGCTTTGTAAACACCACTTGGTTGATTTTGGTAGACATTAAGGGAATGATTTTGCATTTTCAATCGCATGTTCAGAAATGTGTGAGCCTTTTATGGTGTTGTTGTCCGCTCCAATACTCACTGTTTTTGAAGATCTTTTTGATGCATCCTAGATGTTTTGAATGTTTGTATTTAATTCATGTCGGGCTTTAGTTGCCCACTCCAGTGATATGACGTGAAACTTTGGTGGGCGCGTTTTGATATAGAACTGGATTTCACAGTTTGAGATGTTGTCACTTTTCTAGACGTTGAATGTTGAATGAACTAAAAGCTGTGCACACTGCCTGTCCTCCCCTAAATACGTGTCTGTCTTGTTTATCTATAATGTGTCTATCCGAGGGTAGTCTGTCTCATACTGTGAAGTGAAAACGTTGCATACTTCATCGAAATGGTGCGGCCATTTGTAGGGTTTTTTCTCCCTGATTTCTAAATGTCCCTGTGCCATTTGTGGATTGTCCCCCCACTTCTTCATCTGTCATCCCTAGCAGTAGAATTTGGAATTAAAGCAGTTGTTTTCACATAATTATGGCATCATTATTGGCAATGTAATGCAATGCATTGTATATGCCTTCTTTCTTACTGGTACTGATTGTGTTTAAAGGTACGAATATTTACTGTTTGCTGAACACACTTTTGGATGTGCAAATGTTTCTGTGTCTTTCGTTATAACACACACACACACACTCACTCTCTTAACACTCTCTTTCGCTCTCTCTCTTTCTGTCTCTAGCCTAACCTTACAGGGATCAAAGGACGTAGGCGCTCTTTTAGCATATGAGTATGCATGGTGCTTCCTATCCAGCTTGGTGTGGTTAAATAATGGATGACCTTGGAATGGCCGTGGTGTTCCAGAGACACTTAGTGACACTGACACTAACCCCAGCCCTGCAAGCTGTTGTGTAACACTGCACCTGTTATGTTTTCTACCTCTCTTTGCCCACAATGCACCTGTTACAGTCATCGCTCTATGTGTGTGTGTGTGTGTGTGTTTGTGCACCTAGTGCATTCATCAGTGTTTGATCATAGCAACGGTGTGGTCCCACTGGGATCCTTGAACCTTGTTTTCATTGTCTTAGTGTGTCCCTTCATCTCTTTGTACCCTCCTCTTGCCATAGTGTACTCTGTGATATTAATTCAAATATCATGGTAAAATCATGATCGGAGTGAGATGTTATAATAGCCTGTTCAACAACAAACAATGAATTTTGGTGATACATTTATTGGTCAGTTGTTAACAGGCCACAGAACAACAGCTCATCTGTATTCAAGAGATGTGGTCGGAAATAAAAGGGGGTCAGCAAAAGGGGCTTTAACTACAAATGCTCAGATTGCCTCTGGCAGGGATTTCGCTGTGTGACTGAATGTTTAGCCAGGCTGGGCAGAAAGACCACTGTCGCTTGCTGCACTGACCTACATACACAGTCAGAGGAAAAATGCCTATTATGTAAATTCCTTTGCCATCTTTTCAGGGAAACTGTGCCAACTTCATTTTGGCTGGAGGGGTTCCAACCCAGAGTTTTATTGCCCTCTTGTTTGCTTGCTCTCTGTCCAATTCTATCTGGCAATTCATCATTCTCTCGCACTCACACACACACACACACACACACTCACACACACACCATACAGAGCATTAAATAAATAACCTTCTTCTCTACTGCCAGTCTTCCTTTGGTAGCCAATAGAGTTGTTTTTAGCCAGCTGCCAAGATCTTTTCTTAGAAAACAGGCAATTCAGAAGCAATTCACAGCCAGTTTGTGCCCAATTTAAAGTGACGTGTGCAAGGCCGACAAATATCTAATATGAGTCAGAGCAGCGAGCCTTAACACCAACGGTTTTGCTTTGATGCCAGGGGCTAGGATCATGCAAGAGTATGTGCTGCACCCTAGTGGATGCAGTTTACATGGCATGCCACCAGAGGGCGACAAAGGCTTTATTCAGAAAATTAAACCGGACGTGCGTCAACAGTACCGTATGTTGTTGCTAGCTTGCTAGCTTACGAGCGGACGTACTACCAGTACAACACAAAAACCTCCTTGGCTTGTGGAATAAACTAAGTGTTGTACTAAATGCAAGCAGTGAAAAGTTTCCGGCGTGAATTGAACTTGCAGTTGAAGAACCGGCTTGGAAGAGTTGATTACCCTCTCCACACTCACAGTACGTTTGAAAGTACTACACTATTGGTTTGACTGAGATACTCATGCGCTTGCTAACTTTGGCTAGCTACCAATGTTAGCTAGCTAACATTAAGTAACCTAATTGAATTCCAGTTACTTCCGTGGGATCGATAGGTATTTAGCCAGCATACTACAACTCAAATATGAAATGCATTGTGATACAGCTGTACGTGGCTAATTTGGTACCGTCCGCCCTGGTTTGAAGAAGCAGATTTAACGTAAATCAGGCATAGACAACGTTACTTTGGCCTGTTGGCGGATACGTGCTGGCGAGCCATTGATACTAAAATTGAATGTAGCTGTACAACCACCCGATTTATGATGGCCAGTAACGATTCAGAGTTAACAGTCCCGTGGTCTCCTCTGTCTCTCCTTGCAGATTTTAAGCCAGCCGGCCGGCCAGCCGACTTGTCACGATGACCACCATAGTCCATGACACCACCGAGGCGGTGTGCCTATGTGAGGAGTACAACTTGTACCTGAAGCCCATTGTCAAGGTGACGGTCAGCGTGGCCCTGCCGCAGCTCAAGCTACCCGGCAAGAGCATCTCCAACTGGGAGGTGATGGAGCGGGTAAAGGCGATGGTAGCCCCCGAGCAGTTCTCCGCCCTGCGCATCTCTAAGAGCACCATGGACTTCATCCGCTTCGAGGGGGAGGTGGAGAACAAGGGGGTGGTCAAGAGCCTGTTGGCGCGCCTGGACAGCAAGACCATCAAGCTCAGCGGCTTCACCGACATACTGAAGGTAAGGGTGGAGCAGTTTGGGGGGCACGAAATGTTAGGTCGAAATGTTCTTGTCTTTATCTAGAAGCCTGGAAGAAAAAAACAGTTGATTTACAAAGCATGTAGCCTACATAATGGTGAAAGTATGGGAAAAATATAGTATGTTAAATTTCTATATTATAATAGTTTTGAGGGAAATGGTTTTAATGGTGTAGTTGTAGGCCCAATGCTGGTTTAGACTGAAAAGCCCCTTTGCTCTCCCTCTCCTCTCCCTCTGGCTCCAGGTGCGGGCATTGGAGAACAAGATGGACTTCCCCACGCGCCACGACTGGGACTCCTTCTTCCGCGATGCCAAGGACATGAACGAGACGCTGCCTGGCGAGCGGCCCGACACCATCCACCTGGAGGGGCTGCCCTGCCGCTGGTTCACGCGGCGTGACGGCCAGCACCCCGAGCGGCCGCACGAGGCCGTGCTGCAGGCCGTCTTCCAGTGCTTCGGCCCCGTGCGGCAGGTGGACATCCCCATGCTGGACCCCTACCGCGAGGAGATGCTGGACAAGAACTTTAACACCTTCACCTTCGGCGGCCACCTCAACTTCGACGCCTACGTGCAGTTCCAGGAGTACGGCGGCTTCACCCGCGCCATGGACGCCCTGAGGGGCATGAAGCTAATGCTGAAGGGGGAGGACGGCAAGGCGGTGGCCTGCAACATCAAGGTATCTTAGACGGGGAATCCAGCACACTTTTCAGTTTTTTATATCAACAAATCTATCAACATGCAGCTGCCGTTGTGTCCTGTGATGCATCCTGTGTTTTCGCCGTACAGAAGGTAGCATTGCTGCGTCCAATATGGTCGCCATGGATTCCAGGTCCAACCCCAGGGCAGCTGATCGAGGCTGCACTGTTAGTGGACGACTGACGGTAGATAGAAGTGTGCGGCGGAGGGCGGCCTGTATTCGCTAAGGGAAGACGGTCAATGATGATAACACTAAGTATAATCAGCTCAATGTGACAGGAGTCAAGTCTGTCTCTCCTCAGTCACAGTGTCGGTGGGTCTGCTCTTTTCCAAGGCTTCTTTGAAATGAAGGCTGACCCTTTGTGTGGCGAGGGCTTAAGGCCCTTTTAGTGAAATGAAAGCCAAGGGCGCGGCATTATCATTAGGAGGATCACTAGGAGAGGTGGCGAGACCCGTCGCCAGGTCTCTCCTCCCCGGAACAAAGGCTCTCGTTCTAGATGAGGTGAGAGGTGGGAGGGAGGAGATGAGAGGACTAAAGGACAACATCTGGTTGTGTAAGACAGCTTCCTGTTTCCCACTGTTCTCTCTGTAGACGGCCGGGGAAGGTTTTCCTACAGTACACTCCAGAGGCTGATTTATCAAGTGCTAGCAGCTCGCTTAGTGTGATGAAGTGGATCGCCGCGTCGTCACTCAGGCTAGCATAGACCCGTCGCCCTGTACGGACACTGGCTCACATCATTCAGCCATGCAGGGTCCCTTCACTGTACGGCTAGTCGACCGTCCTTATCACGTGTCCCCAGTAACCACACTGCACTCACCGTTCCACACTCACCACACTGTTAACAGTTAACACGCCAGCAGTCTGGGTATTGTGGATATGCTGATACAAACAAGACAGACAGATGTTGTTGTGTTCATTGATACCTTTTATTGTCATTTCCTCACAATCCACACAGTCAGGTAAAACCCAACATTAGCCAGGTTAGCTGTAAAGCAGCAGCACCCAAGGGGTGTGTAAAGAAACTAGTAGGGATAGCCAATCAGGAAACTCCAGGGGAGGAGCTGTGGATTTGTTAATGGTGCCGTATAGAGATTATTTGGGGCATGGAGGGTAGAGTAGGGAAAGAGACCATCACACGGTTGGGCCTGTGCCGAAGCATTGAGAAAGTCAGAATGTTCCATGATACGTAAAAGTCTATTGTTGTTTGTTTTGTTATTGGGGACTTGTCCTTCGTAAATAAATAGCCCACTTAGATTGCAGACGGTTGCTGTGTTTGCCTATTTGTCTCGTGCCCTCTGGTAGGGGTGTCTTCCACTAAGTGAGATCGCTCAGTCACCCAGTCTCCTTAATGGGACACAGAGGACGTGTGTCTAATGCCCACTGTGTCCTGGGCTGGCAGGGATCAATGCCAGGGCTTTGGTTTAATCCTGGAGACCAGACCAAAATCAATGAGTCCATGTTTGATGCCTCGCTGTGTGTGTGTGTGTGTGTGTGTGTGTGTGTGTGTGTGTGTGTGTGTGTGTGTGTGTGTGTGTCAGGTGGCCTTCGACACCAACAAGCACCTGAGCGAGGCAGCTATGAAGAAGAGGCAGCAGGAGCGGCTGAAGCTGCAGGAGCTGGAGAGACAGAGGGAGGAGCAGAAGCGCAAGGAGAAGGAGGAGGAGGAGCGTCGCAAGGAGGAGGAGAGGTAGGAGGCCCGCTCACCCGCCCAGCCCCCCCGCTAGTCTCCCCAGGGCCCTAAGCTCACCTGCTTCTAAACCCCATGAACGTGACCAAAGCACACAGGGATAAACATGTCAGTCTGTTGGATCACTGGAGGTGGATCGCTTATGCCATTCCGGCCTCTTATAGATCTGCTCTTAAAGAAGGAAATATGGTAGAGGTAGATTCCGTACTGTTCTGAGGTCAGAGAAAGGGTCCTAAACCCGGAGACTCAAACAAACTTACACCCCCACCCACTGCCCCCTTTACACGCCCTTACAGGAAGCAGAAGGAGATGGAGGAGGAGGAGAAGGAGAGGAAGAAGGAGGAGCGCCTGCGCAAGCGGGAGCAGAAGGTGCGCGAGAGGGAGGAGAAGCGGAACCTGAAGAAGGTGAAGAAGAGGCGGGAGGAGGACCAGAAGCGGCTGCAGATGAAGATCGCCACGGAGGAGAGGAGGCTGCTGCTGGCCCAGCGCAACCTGGAGTCCATCCGGCTGATCGCCGAGCTGCTGGCCCGGGCCAAGGTACACACACACACACACACACACACACACACACACACAGTCTCTTACAGATACACACATACATACCCACCCACGCAGTCTCACAGGCACACATATCTGCACACACATACATACACACACACACACACACACAACCTGCAGTCTCACAGACACGCACAGGTTCTCTTACACACCCACCCACACACACACACACACACACACATGCACTCAATCCCACATGCGCGCATTCAAACACTCATACAAACACACAGAGATTCACAAACACACAGAGTCACACACACACAAACTCACACATACTCTCTTACACAAACATACACACACTCTGGCAGACAGAAAAACATGTGCATGCGTACAATGTGTCTGACTGAGCTGCAGAGAAATGCTAGGGAACAGACATACACACCAAAGCGCACCCTCACAATGACAGCTACGCACTCACACACACACAGGTAGCCTTCATAACTCTTTTTCTTACACACCGGCTACAAGCCTTCACCAAAGTGTTGTGCTGACAGGTGACTCCCATCCAGTCCTCACAGAGCTGTTCTCTACGCCCTGCTGTGTTTAACCAAACACCCCCCCCCCCTGCTGCCTTGTCTTCTCCTCCCTCCTTTCTGCCTGCCTGTCTGTCTCCTCCTCTCCCTCTCTCCAGGTGGTGAAGCAGCAGGAGGCCGAGCAGGAGCGCGCCGAGCGGGAGGCGCAGGAGCGGGAGGAGCAGGCCCGCCAGCAGGTGGAGCTGGTGCGCCTCCAGAGGCTGGAGGCCTGCCGGCAGAGGCAGGAGGAGGAGCTGCAGCGCGTGGAGACGGAGAAGGAGCGCGCCCTGGACCTCCAGCGGAAAGAGCGGGAGCTGAGGGAGCGCCTGCTGGGGAACCTGCTGAAGAAGACGTCGGGGGGCGCGGGCCACACGCCGCCCAGGGACGAGGCCTCCCTCCTGGGCAGCGACGCGGCCGTCCGGGGGGTCCTGGCTCCGGTCAACGGGCTGAAGGCGGAGGAGAGGCAGCCGTCGCGGTCGGGCACCCGCTCCCGGCCCGCCGAGAAACGTCGGACATCCGGGGGGAGGGAGGCGCGGAGGAGAGAAGGAGGAGGCGGCGGGCGCGAGGAGGAGAACAGGAGAGCGGCGTGGCAGGGGGGCCGAGAGGGAGGCCAGAGGAGCAGCGAGCCGGGGAGGCGCAGGAGGAGCAGCAGGTCGCACAGCCGTGAAAGGAGGCGCCACTCGCGCAGCCGGAGGAGGAGCCACAGCAGGAGGCGCAGCCGCGAGAGGAGGAGCGACGGGCGACGCAGCAGCCAGGGGCGGGGCCACGGCCGTCGCCGCGGAAGCCGGAGTTCCAGCCGGGACCGGAGCCAGAGCAGCAGTGGGAGGAGCCACAGCGGAGGGCGGAGCCGCTGGCACAGTCGCCATAGAGACGACAGCCGGAGCCGCTCCGGTAGCCACGGCGACGGGAGGTCCAGGCGTCGTAGCCGTAGCGGCAGTAGGGACAGGAGTCGCCCCCGGCGACACTAGGCACAACATTGACTTTGCATTATTTGTGAATTGATCTAGGTGACGTTAGCTTAGGTTATAATGAAACAAGGAGGAACTGTGTTTGTGCCTAAGGCTTACAGAGAATGTTGAGGTCTACTCAACAAACACCCATGCTGGACATCACACCAGCTGCTCTGCAGCATCACAAACACCCGGTGGTCCATTCAGAACCTGTCAGCATTTTAGAAGGACCTGAGCACCATTAGAACATTTTAATTATCGTTTCAGTTTTACCGTAAGGGAGGGAATCTATTTTGGTTTTATGTTTCCATTATTGACTGTGTTCGGTGTTTGAGCCTTACAGAAAATGTTGGCACTTGTAGTTCTTTTGGAATCTAAAGACTACATGAAGGGGACCCTCCAACTCTCCATGGTTGCTGTCTCCCAGGTCATTAAATAGACAATGCAGCCAGTTCATCCAAATTAATAATAATAATTCCCAGGACCACATATTGATTTTAGTTTTCACCAGTTTTTAAAGGAGGTTCAACGTGCTTAATGAAATGCGTGTTTCAATTACAGCTGTAAGGTTGAATACATTTCCATAATTGTTGCGTCTACATTGTACCTCAAATTACACCCTGCTCCCAGAATAGTCAACGTTGTGGCTGAAGTGGGATTAGAGCACTCCACAAGTGGCACTGCACCACAGTAGTAAAAGCAAAACAGAACCACTGTTTGATTTCCCTCACTTGAATGAGTTGCATACAGGACATAACATAGGATACATGTTTTCTAGCCTTACTCCTGATAATGTGTGCAGACAGAGAGGTGTGCTTTCGTTCATATTTTACTATGAGTACTTTTTGAGTGTGAAAATGCGTTTCTCCACGGAGCCCCTCCACCGTCAGAGTATCTCAGTCTGTTTGGTGTGCGTTAAAACTGTGTTCATTGTTTTACCCTCTCTCCGGCATGCCTGGGACACGTTCAGTCAGGCTGGGGTTCTTTCGTTCGATTTTCAAAATAAAGAACTGTGACGTTATCCTGTCTTGTCTTTTGTGTCGTTTTCCCCACCCCTGGGTATAGACGGTTGTTTTTGGATTCTCTGAATCGATATCGCCGTGGGTTTGCTCAGCAGCACACACACACACACACACACACACACACATCATCACCATCACCGTGCACCGCCTCGAGTGCAGCAGGGGGAAAATGGAGGGTTGGGTTTGAGAGACGTGTAATCAGAGGGGGATTGGACATGGGGTTCGAGGCTTTGGCCAGAGGAATTATCCAAACCCGTTCTTCTCGCCGCCGCCGACGTTGTGGAGTCGTGTCCGTCGAGTGACGCTTCAAAATCACGGGCGGTCTGATTGGAGGATGCTCAAGCAGGTCGTTGAAATGGAAAACGTGTTGAGGTGTAGAGAGAATGAAATGGGAATGAGGCTGGGTGGCGTTCTAATGGTCTGAAAGGTTTCTGTGTCCTGCAGCCTCGGCCGCAGTGGGGAAGACCACAGAAAAGATGAAGGCTGAAATCAAAGATTTCGAACGCCCGCCTGCCTGTCCGTCTGTCTGCCTGCCCGCCCACCTGTAAGTCTGTATGTCTGTAGACTGGGAACAAGGCTCCAGTGTTTAGCTAGCTGCCGCTCTGTTCCCATGGCTGAGCCCTGAGCTGTAATCGGGGTTAGGTGGCTGTAATCAGATTAGCCCACACTATGCACCACTCAATGTTACACTAGTTGATTAGCCTGGTCTCCCTGGCTGGCTGGGACAGGAGCACCAGAACACCAGTATAAAGCCAGGAGGAGCAGCAGCGGTTAGGTTAGGTTTACACCCTGTCCTCTGGAGGGTCGTTTCAGTCAGCGCGGGGGCCACCATAACTACTTTGGGAGTTTGGGACTTCACTTTTTAGGACTATTTGGGGGACTGTCTTTGGTCTGAGGAGGACCTACCGTTGTTTTGCACGAAGAACCACTGAGTTTGTTAGTTTTATAAGACCGTACTTCTCGGAGAGATTCATAACCAACCAGACACAAACACAAACATATACACACACAGCTGACTTGTCTGTGATTAGGCTATGGCTGACTCCTCAGGGACAACTCCATCAGAGGGAACTAGTGGTCCTGTTGCCGTGGGTTACCCCAGGAAGATCCTGGACTACATGGAGGGCTTCCTCGTCTCCAAGGTAACGGACACACGAATGTATAATGTAAAGTTGCGTCATGGGTCGTTCATGATCGCCGGCAAATATATCATTACTTTAAATATGCTGAGTATGAATAAATACAGCAAATGCAACGTCATGCTATTGAACTTGAAATGGTTTTCACTGTCTGAAGCACCTGCCTGTTCACCCAGAAGGGTTTGGTCTGAATAACAGTGTCCCGCCCAGACCAGTCTAACTCGGCCCCAAGCAATGTGTGTGTCAGACTGGGGCCAGGCAGTGCTGTACTTTCCTGAGGTGCAGATTCTGTCCACTGGCTTTGTGTGACCGCTCGCTGTGAATAGCCAGTCAGAGCCATGGAGTGACGATCATGGTCTGGGATGGCAGCAGCCTCTTGCACGCACTACAACAGGGACATTTGCTGATTGCCCTGAGAGCAGGATTGGGCACGTCTGTAGGGCTTATTTGATCTGACTAGAAAAGGCTTTACTTCAAATCAAACCCTCCTTTAGTAGCTTAATGTGACATGGTCGTTAAAGCAGTATTTAAACCCAGACAGTGGGAGGCAGTCTGTTCTGTTGGTTGACTGAATGATTTCCGAGCGTATCTTCTCTCCTCTGTTTTTTCTCCAAGACCCTGTTTGCGGCGTGCGAGCTGGGGGTCTTCGACCTGCTGCAGCGGTCACAGCGCCCCCTTAGCGCGGGGGAGGTAGCGCAGGCTCTAGGACTCAGCCTGGACGGCACTGAGAGGCTTCTGGCTGCCTGTGCTGGCCTGGAGCTACTGTCGGCACAACACCACGACGGACAAAGTGATGCACACACACACACACACTTACACAACACATACACTCACTCACTTTCTCAGCCATTAATAGTCAAGCTCACCTCCCTACTTAGTGACGTAATCCTCTGTGTGTTGTGGAGTGCCTAACACTTGTGTCCAGCAGCAGGATACATATTTGTTGGACATGCACCTCTTATGAGCGTCGGGTGCAGAATAGCTCTGTTTCCTTGATCCCCCTTGCAATTAGAAACATACAGCGTATCCACATGTCACACACATGCTCACACACACATGCTCGCACACACATGCACACACACAATTGTGATTGCAATCAACTCCAGGGTGTTACCCTCACTTTTTCAAACCGCTTTATAAAGATAACCTCTCTCATCCTGTCTTTTTGCCACATATTTCTATTCTCTATGGCTTTTTTTTAAAGGAATGCCTCTCCCTCCCTTTCTCTCTCCTTCCCTTTGTCTAAATGCGGGACTCAAAACGGGCCGATAAAGGGGCGATAGAGACGGGGGTCCCCGGGTCATGGTCGGGAGATGTCTCGGTGCAGATAGGAACGTGATAGATGGAACTACAGGGGCTCTCTGTGGCGATGGCCTTGGATCGCTGCAGCCGACCGAGGAATAGGAGCTATGTGTGCTGAGCATGACCGAGGGTGTCATGTATCTCTCTCTCTTTCCCTATGTCTCTCTTTCTCCCCCCCCCTCTCTTTCTCTACGTGTCTCTCTCTCTACATGTCTATGTCTCTCTCTCTCTCTCTCTCTCTCTACGTGTCTATGTCT
>JAVQIZ010152630.1:0-22264 GCA_036023535.2 Galaxias brevipinnis | reverse complement strand
TTTTTTTTTTTTTCCCAACACCCCCGTTGGGGGGTTTTGGTTGCCCCCCCCCCCCCCCCCCCCCCCCCCCCCCCCCCTTTGATTAAAGGAATGGAGTAGTGTGTCTAGTGTGCTGGAAGCCAAGCGGAAAGCGCCTGGCTGAGTAAGATATTGCTGCATCATTTCGGCTCTAATTTATGGCAGCCCCCCTTGACACTTCGATAAATACCGGCTGTCACCAATGCATCATCCTGTGTCCTCCCACTTTTAGTCAAATAACCTTGATTGCAAAAAGCTTTCCACTCCAGCAGTTGATTTCCTCCTTTTACAGACAAATGCCTGAAGGGGAAAGGCGGCCAGGGGCACGTGTTGCATTCTGCCAACCAGGAAGAGCTGTCACATTCTGAATGCTTCTGCAGATGATATTGTTCTTTAGTGCTCAGTGCCTCTGTGAAAATATGAACATGTGGCAGTACAATATATGTAGATAGACAGTGTTAACATATATACATATAGATATCTATATATATGTATATAGATATATATATATATATATATATATATATATATATATATATATATACATGCACACATATGCAGTACTGTGCAAAAGTTGTAGGCAGGTGTGAAAGGTTTAAAGTTAGACAAAATATAAATTTTAATTGTTTATTATTTTCATCAATTCATAAAATACAAAGTGAGGGAAAAGCAAATCTGTATCAAATCAGCATTTTTTATGACCACCCTTCGCCTTCAAAACATCATCCCCTTGCCTACATATATATATATATATATATATATGTGTACGAATTATTCGTTTTTCAGTAGTCTCTGGGTGAACCACAGATAATACTACTAATGTTGTTGAATGTGCAAATCTACATTTGAATGCAGAACATTTCATGGAGGCATACACAGGCAAGGGGACACACAAATCCCTAAAAGGGAAGAATGAGCCTTTCAAAATATTTCTGGGCTTTGCTAACCTTTTCTCAGAGCTTATGAAAGCCAAATGATCACTTTTTTATGCTTGCAAGCCCAATCAATGGTGTGTAAAGCCCCATTTACCTGCAGAATTACCTAGCCTTCTGTAAGAAGCTCTTTTGAGTCCCCTGTTCTGCTGCACAATGTGCCCTGTGACTAATACTCTACCCCCACCTCCGCTGCTCACAACATCTGGTGCTGTGAAGTTCCCCCTCTGCAACTGGCGGCTCCCATGGCGCTCTGTGACTTCATGCCCGCTGTCTGATGATCCCCACAGCCACACACACACACACACACAAACACACAAATGCAAAAGACACGTACACATAAACACAAAAAACACACACACACAAACACACATATATTCTAAAAACCCTCTCTCTCTCTCTCTCTCACACACACACACACACTCACACACACACACACACACACACAAAGGAATAACACTTGCACGCACACAATTGGTGGCGAGCAAACAGCCTGTCCCACACATCCACACTCCTACGTGGAGGCCTGCCAGGTTTCAAATTGCATTACCGGCAGCTCACGGAGGAACAATGGCGCTTGTGCATCAATGGCAGGATTAGCCCCCTAGTCCCTGTGCTAGAGTACCACTAGACTGAGACATGATGTGATACCTGCTGGAGCATGCGACGCCTCTATGCTCCCCCTTGTAGGGCTGAAAGCTCCGTGGCTATTGATCCCAGGGCTTGGATCATGTCGTTAGTTCCAGCACAAGGGCCAGCTCACAGTGGCAGCATAGGCAGCGTAGTGACTGGCAATCAGGACATGAAGATGAAAATATGATTATCCTAATTGCTGGCCTGTTTTTAACTGAAGGAGGGTTTTATTGCCTGGCCTTAAGGGTGAACGATTTTGAGCAATGTTTAATGTAAGAAACGAAGCAGGGCCTGATGGATTTCTGTCAATCAATGATGATCCTAAGTGCTCGTGTCTGTGTCCTCTCCATTATTGCTGGACCTTGAAAGTGGATGGGAGGCCAAGCCACAGTGAAAGTGTTATTACAGGAGGCTGGGAACACAGACCTCAGCCATTAAAGCCCTTCTCCTTGGAAATAGAGAAACAAAGGGCAAGCATGTTCTGGTAATTGAAAAATGATTATTCATTATCCATTGACTGCACATTATTAGTATTCATTATATACACTAGGTATGTCAGAGCTCGAAGCTTTGATAAGGACGTCTAAGCCTCACTTTTTTTTGCAGTACTCTGTACTTTAACACCCCGTGTGTGTGTGTGTGTGTTTGTGTGTGTGTGTGTATACGTGTGTGTGTGTGTGTTTGTGTGTGTGTGTGTGTGTGTGTGTGTATGTGTGTGTGTGTGTGTGTTTGTACGTGTGTGGATAGGCGAGTGCAGTCTTCACACAATTTGCAAGTTAGCAAGAACATAGTGTGAACAGTGATTCTCACTAGAGGCTGAACTTGTGCTGTATTGGGGGCTACAGGGAGAATATACCTTAATATATGACCTGAGTTTGTAATATATCAATTTCTAACAACGAGATCAATGACTTTTGCAAAATAACTCATATTTTAGATATAATTTTACTGCGTGAAAAAGCTATAACTACAAAGTTAACTCTGAACGCTCTTTTGCAGCAACAGCAGTTGGCAGTAAGCTACTGAAAGCAGAGATGCATTTACAGTTGTGATGCAATTGTGTATTGATTGCAACTGAAATGTTTATTGTTACAGTTGCCAGCATCCAGAGGCTCCCTGCCGTGTCAGTTATGACAGACATCAACTTCCCAATGAAGGGCCGTAAAGGCATGGTGGACTGGGCCAGGAACTCAGAGGATAAAGTGGTCATCCCAAAAGGAATCTTTGTTCCCCAGTCAGCAGGTAATACCACCACACCATTCATTATTGATCAGCTCAGCTACTTTTTACCAAACCCTCAGCTGACTAATACAAAGCTGAAATGTAGTAGTAATATGTTTAGCACTGTAGTGATGGGGGGGGGGACTATTATTTTGTTAATGTTTTAAACAGAGGCATACTGAAGCAGCCTAGTAAAGAAGAAAATGTCATGGTGCATTTTAGTACATCAAGTTTATGTTTATATAATTACTGAGGGGGCACCTGCACCCCTAAGATGCACAACTGACAGCACACAAAGGCTGGACACATTGATTGAAGTGTACAGGGCCAAAGACCGTTAATGTGTCCAGTCATTGTACGCTGTCTATTGTGTTCTCATTTGAAGAACGTTGTTCAGTAATTGACTATTTATTAGACTCAGCACTTTGTCTTTCTTTTCTTGAACAATGCATGCCAAAGACCACAGTATATCTCAGTACAGTGGCAGATCATTTGGTTAATTGGTGAGATGGGTCTTATCTGTAGTATGTCAAAGATAAAGAAAGCCGGGATTGATCCGGGATGGACTCTACCCCAGCAGTTTTCATTTGCAGAGATAAAAAAAAAGGTGTTCAGTGGAAGGGGGAAAGCTTTATGGAACACACTCAGCAACTGCATCAGTGATTGATTTCTTGTAACTGATTTGACAATTCTTCACTATTTTATTAATCGCCCATTTGAGAACAATCTCGGGGATTGCTTGATGCGGTAGCGGTAGAATTACAGCGCTATTTATTCAAAGGCCTAGAAAAAAAAAAATGCTATTTCCTTTTCACCCGATTATATTTGTACATTCCAGACCAGAGTGCATATTTTAATTGTTTGTCATTTTCCTTCAGATATGGACGGCTCGCCTGTCTTCATTCTGGGAACGGTTCTGTACAAGACTCTAGGTCTCATGCTGCCTTCACCAAGGTAAAACCAGCCATGTGTATTTTCTCTCTATATATACCGTATATCTATGTCTGTAGATCTACGCTATATCTATATCTATGTATACAATGTTCCTCAAGTAAGGGAGTAGGCTATAGGTCAACTAGAACAGAGATCTTCGTATCTGTGACGTCAGCCTAAGTGTGATTTCCTTACTGAGGAACATTCATGTGTCCACCCA
The DNA here is from genome assembly GCA_036023535.2 of Galaxias brevipinnis. NCBI lineage: Eukaryota > Metazoa > Chordata > Actinopteri > Galaxiiformes > Galaxiidae > Galaxias > Galaxias brevipinnis. The sequence goes on along the minus strand of JAVQIZ010152630.1, from coordinate 18,307 downwards.
CTCACTGTGTATGAATGCTATGGAAAAGTGTTCCGCTTTGTTAGTATTTTAACGAGGCATTCCTATGATAGTGTAATAAAACAATCACCTAATAAACACTGCATTTTGTTAGTGTGGTTTCACATAAAGACAAACGTTTGAGAGTGAGACATTTAACAAGATACTAAATAACAGGAACCTAGCCAGGTCTAGCCTGGCCTCAAATACAACTCATCTTGAGTACTGCTGAGAGCACAATAACTAGACCTTTGACCTTTGAACCCATGCAGTATCCCCCAATTTGAATGGGAAATGATAAGTGTGCAAGTTTGCAATATTTGCCTTTTTGATTCATGCATCACAAGCATTTTCCAATGTGGTTAGATGTTCTGTTGATCAAATTGAACATTAATGTCTCATGATACGGCCGTATGGCAGTCATCCAGTCGGAGAAAGAATGTGATTTAAGGCTAGACATTGTTTCACAGGAGGCTAGAGTTGACTTAATGCCTGCAAAAAGACACACCGTAATGCATATCATTACAACTATCTGCCTTACATCAGCATCTAGCAAATCACAAGATAAATCTATGCTGATGTCCTTTGAGTGTCAGCAGTTTTATATAACCAATCCAATACTCAGACATTCAATGTGGATAGACATCTCTTCTTTGGGATTATTTAATTGGGATCATTTTCACGATAGGTATATGTTTTAATGAAGATATTGTTAACCTTACCAACACACGTTTAATATGTCTATTAGTCAGCTAATCTAAAAACACTGAATGTGTCACAGATGGAGGATTGGATTTTTGGAGCAATACTGTGAGTGGAAGGTGCAGTGTGCTTAAATATCTCTCTCACGTCCGGACTGGTTGGCAACACTCACGATATCAAAAAGTGATTCATACATGCAGTACACAGGGATGATCCAAGTTCCTGAAATGTGCCTATTTTCTATCTTTGCAACTTGTCCCAAATGGACCATGAAATGATGCCCCACGTCTGGCCAAGTCAGGACCCTGTGATACATCTCTCACCTTCCTTCTAGTTTACTTCCACTCTGTTAAACATGTACATGTCACGTTCAAGTAATGGTTTACTGTGTTTATCAAACACTTCAAATGGAGATCATAAGCGTTGATTTTTGTTTTCTGGTTCCTACATAAACCTTTTTCCCCAATCTCTCAGAACCTGCTCAGTTTCATAAAGGTCGCAAGTCTTTCGAGAATCCAATGTAGAGGCTCTGTCTAGATGCCTGTACACGTTATGTTAAAACACTTCAAGAAGCAACGAAGTCTCTCGCTTGATTCAAAGTCCTCTCTCTGCTTCATTCCTAGGAATCACACAGCAGTGAACTCCAAAGTCATCGCAGTGACTGTGAGGCCAGAGCCCAAAGTAACCAACTCTCACCTGGAGATTGAACTCGCTCACCTGGCCAACGTAAGCACTCGAATACTTGTTGCACTATATGTATAGGTCATGTATATATGTATAAACACCTACCCAAAGATGGAGATATGAAACAAGAACATAATTGGTGTGCAATTGGTAAATCACAGCATAACAAAGAAGGGCTTTGCATTACGGCAGAGCAATAAATAATGTCACTGTGATTTGGCGGCTGCTTTATCTTGGCCTTCAGTGAGCGGATTTCTTCAGTGACCGTGGCACACACGTTTAGGGCATATTAGACAACAAACAATGGAGGGTAATTGGTTTGATAATTAATTTGCAGGGAACCCATTTAGCTCTGTTCTTTTAGCGTGTCATGGGAAAGACATAACAGTGAGGCCAGATAATTACAAGGACGCTCTTTTTTATGACCCAGTCCCTTTCGGTTCGTCTCGCCGATAAAAGGAAAGAGAGAGAGTCACTCAAAGGCATCATCCAAGGGGATGCAGTGCATCTTATTGGCATAGTTTAAATGCACGCTGTAGTTCATATGTGACCCGTGAAAGCCATTCCTTGAAGTTTTATGGGGTAGATATAGAGTTGATTTATGATCATGCCTCTGAGTTGTTGAGCATTATCTTATTTCTGTCTTGCAGGGAACCATGAATCCTTACTGCGCTTTGTGGGACAGCAACATCATGTAAGTGGGCCTTTTACCTTGTCATTTGATTTTACTTTGTGTGCAGTGTCTTTTAATGCAGACTTGGTAGGCCACCCGCGATTCACTCAAAGCTATAAAAGCCTGACATTGGTGTGTTCTCTTCTTGAAACAGTGTAATATTGTGTGCATTGTTTTCCTGGCAAAATGAATGAATCCTACATAATATAAAAGGTTGACCATTTTAAACTCGTAGAACAGGGTTTGTCCTCTGAGACGGTGTTTGAGGGGCAATTACCGTGGCTGAAGTGAAGAATTAGTAAAGCCTGTGGAGATTTAAAGTCAGTTGAGAGGAATACATTCTATAAGTAAGAGTGGGAATAACAAGTCACAGACTGACTTTCCATTTGTAGTTTGTAATAAGATAAGGGGACAGAGAGACATAAAGATACACATTTGCTTATTATTTTCTATGAAGAGCACCTGTATTTCATTAGACAGTGGTTATGCAACTTATATTGAAATCAGGACATGTTGGGCTTCCAGGAAATTCAATAATTGAGAGTGTGTATGGGTGTGTGTGTGTGTTTGGGTGTTCAGTATGTGTTTGACGCATTGAATGCATTTTATTTACCTTGTTAAATTGCTGGGTCATGACAATGCATCTATGGTTTGATTACAATCTTATTATCATACTTTGTGAAAAACAACACATTTAAGTTGGCCTGTTCTCCTTTTCATGATGACATTTAGGTGTAAAAGAATCGTTGTTTTGCTTTACCCACCCTTACAGGACTGCCTTAGAGGTACTGTATAATGAAAGTTACTAAAGAACACACATCTGTCGCTTTCATTTTGGATTAGAGGAAGGAGCAGTCCTTTTCAGTAACATTCTTGTGGCCTCTTTATTTTCGATCGGTGTTGATTTAAACACCCACACTATTCCCAGGCTCGCAATTAAAGCAGCACTCAGGCGTCAGATATTGACAAGTTCCCCTTAGGAAGCATCCTTTGGAGCTGGGTGACAGTCTCCTGCCAGGCTCTCAAACTTGAGATTGCGGAGTTCACCGGTGTTGTCACTTCTCCACTCCCTTCTCCTTATTGAATAGGTTTGAGCTGGGTAAACAACTCATCCAGCCCTGTCATAAACCTGACCTCCTTCATACCATTGGATGAACTGGATAATAATTGTGTTCACTTTCAGACTTGTATGTCATTATGGTACTTCACTTAATCCCACACTTCTGTGAAATCAGGGAAGGGTATATTGCCAAATGTCAGCCATGCCGGCTGGTAACAATTAGTAATGATAAAATAATAATAACTCAAATTAAAGTGCTCTTCACAAGTGGATAGTGGTGTCTTTTGTTTTGCCTGGGAATATTTGTGCTTCTTTGAGACTTTCTGTATCTACTTTAGCTACTGCACGTAATAGTTTTACATGGTGTTTCCTCATCACTTGAATATTGTATGTAGATGTAGACCACCACACTTGTAAAACTTGTTCCATCAGTTTAAACACTTGGGAACATTCTCTGTTAGATGGGAGTACAGGCGACAAGGACCTTGGTGCAGACTAACATCCCAGAGGCAGAAACATACCAGTACCAAGGCTAATAATACTTTAAAAAAAGCTTTTAAAGCTATGCCAATGCACAATGCCTGGGTGGGCCACCTGCAGATAGCTGCGAAATTACATTACCGTATTATGGTTGGAAGAAATGGATCACATTTGTCATTCTTCAATTCATTCCTATTCCTTTTTGTTGCCTTTCTTTTTTTTGCCATTTACATAATGAAGTGATTATTTCACTACCACTGTGTACATTGAATGTGGCTGCCATTTAATCTTAATAAGTCCAAATATGAAAATTGCTCTTTGGCTTGGCAGCAATAGGATAGCATGAGAGAAAGGGCTCTCAGAGCCCACCGACAGATAAGAAAATGGAGAAAGCCTATTCGCTAAATTCAATTTCTATTGAATCAGAGACGTACCGCTTCGGACTCTGGAGACTGATTTAAATCATTCAAATGAATTGAGAGCCTACAGTATCAATAAAATTAACAAGAAACAAGTGAGGATCAAAAACAAAGGGGGTGGTGGGGTGAGGGGTGGGGGGTATTGCATACAGTACCAGGCTTCCTGGTAATAGTCACCAAATGTGGTTTCCTTAGCAACACGTTTCTAGTAAAAGCGAGGAATGTCTTGTTCATTCACCTCTATAATCTTTTTGTCAGACGATTTATGTGTAAACATGTTCATCAATTAATTTGTTGGTTAACATGTGTACTCAGTGAATGAAATCAACATCAACATTCATTTGTGCAAGCAAACAATCACAGTACAAGACCCGCGCTCACTCACCCCATCCTGTACGCCCGCTATGCATGATCGTGAATGCTAAAGGAACCATTTTGTGAGGTCCATTTTCTGGTAGGATATTATCCTATGGTATAAGAACTTTGGATTAATAAAGAAAAACTAAACAAAAAAGAAAACCGGCAGAGAAAACACCAAAACGTTTCTTCAATAGCCATTCTTTTGTTTTGAACAGTTGGTGCCTAATTTAAAAACAGTGCACAGAGTGCTGCAGTTTCCAATAGTTTGACTTTACCTGTTCGCTTAAGCATCAAACATATATCATGTAGCATCTGCTGTATAGCAAAGGTAAACAATAGAATGCATCTTAAGGAAATTAAATTCTTCTTGATGGAACGTTGAATTGATTTAGGGAGGTGGCCATTACTTGACGCCATCTGCCAGGAGACAGGCAGAGTAGATAAAAACAATTAATTGTTGTCTAAACTTATCATATTTGAACACAGCATGATATGGTGATGTATTTAAATCCCAAGTAGGTTTTACTTCTCAAACTAACTTGATGTTTTTAATTGACATGGGGCAGGGGTGCCTTATTTGAGTCTCACTTCCTTCTGAAACATTCACCATTAGAAATATGACCTGCCCATATTAGGGTCATATTGAACTGGAGTTCAGATGCATATTAGGGCTGTACTAATCTGCAGTTCAGATGCATATTATGGTTGTACTGAACTGAAAATCAGATGTATATTATATTCCGTCTCTTCAGATTAGTAGAAGTGCAATTCTAATTAACATCTGTCAAAACTGATACTGATAACAAATAATAGTTAAACTGATTTGCTGATAAAATAGAGTGAATATTGACTATTGAGAAATTAGCTGCCTGTTACCACTGCCACACAAGGAGCTATTTCAGAGCAAGCTAATGACTATATGTTCATCTAGACCACCTTTATGCCATCTCCTCACCATGTTTGCATTGCTATCGGCTGCACATCAGAGTACCTAATTTGTTGATATGAAGTAGTAACGTTTTCATACAATGCAAAAATATGCGGTAGTTCACACCTAAATGAAACCAAAAGGAAACCACAGAGAAAACACCTCAACTTAATTTTCAAAGAATCATTGTGTATCAAAAATATATTTTTTTGCCAAATATAGCACAAGTTTGACTTTTTAATTTATAAAGTAGAATTACTTTGGAAAGATTTAGCCTATTACTCTAGTTACAGGCTAAAGTGGAGCCAGAGAGGCAGGATTATGGCTGCCATCTCAAAGCTATTCCTACAATACGTCTACAGTACATTGACCATGCAATTTCCATGCTAACTGGAACTTCTAGAACTTTTAGAAGTAGTTTCTCATTGACACTTGGGCTTTGGATGCCAATGGATCATCTACAAGACCAAGAGAATGTTGAGATGTTTTTTTGGAGGTCATCCAACCTGTCAATATTTTATATTGTACACAATCATATTTCCAGGGGGACTGAAATTCAGAAGAGACCTTTACTTAACGTCCCTGCCAAGCATATTAGAAATATGTGATTGACCTCTCTGCATATCTACCAAAAAGTGTATAAATGATTAAACATTTAGATTCTGGGTCTCAATGGCACCCACATACTTGGGTTTCTAATTGTTGTCATCACTTTATGTTAGTGTTTAGGTACGTGGTGACTCACACATTATCCTGCTTGGTTCTCCTTCATTCTGCAGTGTTTTTTTTTTCTGTAATACCTTGCTAATTAACAGCCTTTGTTACACTGTATGCTATGTTTGGAATACAGTGTAGTCATCTCAATTAGCACTTAAAATAGAATTATTATGCAGATGATCGGTCTTGTGCAATGGGTTGTCAAGCAACTCTGTGCTCTCCATAATCAAAGACAACATGTTTATCGCATAAGGTTGGGGAACTGTATAAACTGAATGTGATGAATATGCCTTTAATATGTGACTATTTAATAATTCCATAATGATGGAATTACCCCACACAAAAGTTTTCCAAACTCTGTCTGAATGACCTTAGACAAAATCTTGACCAGACAAGTGTTCTTATTTGACTGAATATGAAGCTTAAGGCAATCATCTAAAATATATGCATACAAACACAATTTCATAATTTCTTTTTTTTTTATATGACAGTAGGTAGTATGATGGTAACATTCAAATGTGTCTGTATTTTTCTTGTATGTATCTGTGAGCATTTGACTGTAATCTTTATTTTGCTATGTATTGTGTGTATAAAATAAGAAAGAGAAAGGTTGTGTGCTTGCACATCTTTAAGAGTTCACTACTTCTGATGTTTAATGAGTGATACGTAATGAGAAGGTGTATTTAAACTTTGAAGGCAGCCTAACTCCAAGAAGACATTGTTTGTTGAAAAACAAACTTGTCACTGACACGTCTTTCATATTCCTTTTCTTTCACGACAGTGCATATAGAATACTATTTGAGCAGCTTTGCAAAATGTATAACGATAAAAAAATTGAAAGGAGACAAGTCAAATGAAACAGACGCTCTTCTTTTTGTTTTACCTGATGTTGTGTGGTGTAAGGTAGTATCTGGCTGCAACCATTTGCATCGTTTTCATGGGGTGGTGGTCTGCTATGGTATTTTGGCTATTTGTTTATATAACTGAAGATCGACGCTATTTAACATCTATTACAGAATAAAATAAATGCAGCAAGATTGACGCAAATACTGTCGTTTGACAAATCAGTTCAACGGATAATCGGAAGAACATCTTTATTTCTTAATTTATGAGCAACCCTCTCTTCGGGTTTGCACCAACTAAAACGAACAGAGTATCAATCTGATGCTGTCCGCCGTTTCCAGGGTAAAAATCTCCCATAGGAAGCATCTAAAAACTGCTAATTACTACAGATTAGAAATCGAGATAAACGGAAAATATAAGAAATCCCGGGATATTAGGCTTTGAAAAAGGAAGAAAATAACGGCAAAAGCCGGTTTAGCAAAATAAATTGACGATTTCAAATTCAAAAGAAGACATACCGGTAGGCTAAATACTGTATCATATTTATAGCGATCTTTTCCAAATACGCGCGTATATCTTTTGTGTTTACTGCTGATATCTAACGATATGTAGAGAGAAATGTAATCAATCAGCACCAGTCGGGCTTGGACAGCTCCGTGCGTCCCACCTCCTCTGTCTCACAACCTTTTTTCTGTGGTAGAGCTGAATGCTTATTGTAGCCTAAAAAGAGCTGTGATGGTGTAGCATTTTGCCGTTTATTTATTTATGCTGGTTAAATATGTTACACCGTTTTGGATACGATATAAACGAATTACTCAAAGCAAGATACGTTTGAAATATCACTGGAATCAATATTCCTCTTCTTATAGGAACGACTCCTGGGGAACCTGGTCCGCAAAAGGATGTAAAACAGTGCTTACAGATGCATCCCATACGAAATGCTTATGTGATCGTGTATCTACCTTCGCCATTTTGGCTCAGCTACCAAGAGAAATAGTAAGTATTGATTTGACAAATGCTACGTTAAAGATTATATACTGTCGGTAAAATGTGCGCATGTTATGGAAAGGCTGTCAATCGATGCATTTGTCATGCTTTCAGAGCTTGCTTGTGATGTCTGATTATTCTCAACTTTGATAGTCAGATTTGATAAAGGTGTGTGTATTTGGGTTTGTTTGTGTGTGTGTGTGTGTGTGTGTTTGTGTGTGTGTGTGAGTGTGTGGCTCTGTGTGTGTTTGTGTTTGTGTGTGTGTGTGTGTGTGTGTGTGTGTGTGTGTGTGTGTGTGTGTGTGTGTGTGTGTGTGAGAGAGAGAGAGAGTGTGGGTGTGTGTGGGTGTATGTGTGTGATTGGGCAGTCCATGTGTTTGGTCCAGTTTAGGTTTCATATTGTGTCTGCTTGTCAACCGGTAACATGTATTGGAAGAAGTGAAGCATTAGGTTGTAATAGTCTAAAATATATACATTTTGAAATGCTCAATTTTCACAAAGCAACTGTAACTCTAAGGAAAGTTTTTCAAAAGGTTTCATGGCCTAAATAACACAATTAACATAGTCTACAAACCCAACTAAAAGACAAAATATCAGTTCAGCTGCTTTGACATTTGAAAAAGATTAGGTTAATTGAATAGAGCTTATTTGGAATAAGTTATTTTAGTTATGATGTACCTAATCTAATGTGTACAAATAACTGTAAACGTATTATCAGCACTAAAACAGCATATACAGTCCCTCACTTACTTTTTGGTCTCTATCTGTCTTGCCCACAGAGTATGGAGTACTCAGGGGTCCCATCTGTGACATTGATAATTGGCTGTGGCCTTTCTTGTCTGGCCTTGATCACATTGGCAGTGGTCTATGCTGTACTATGGAGGTAAGTGCAGCCAAAGAACAAAAAGAAAAAGAACACACAACATATGTATACATTTATTACTCGTATACAAGTTTTAACAGGTGGAAAGTAAATATTCACAAACATTATTTGAGATACAGTAAAGGATCAAACCAAGCTTTTCACTAGAATTGGAGTGTCATGAACGATATACTAAAGTACTGACTGAACATGGAACATTTTGGAATTTCAGATATCTCTTTTATTTCTTCCAGATATATCCGGTCTGAACGATCAATCATCCTTATCAACTTCTGCTTGTCAATTATCTGCTCCAACATACTGATCCTGGTTGGACAAACACAGACCCACAATGCGGTGAGTGATTTATTTTTTTTTACCTGTTGAATTGTAATGTAGTGCTTGAGTGGAATCATTGGCTGAAACATGATGCCAAGTGATTTTGGAGAGCGTTTTGTTTGGCTTTTGTCTAAATGACGCTGATGAATGTCAACTGTCATGCCTAATGTAGGTTCTGTGCCTGATTCACACCCTGGAAATCTAAATGTGGTGTGAATACTACCCTCTCTCCAGTATAGGGCTGGAGCTACATCTTGTGATGGGCCATTTTTACAGACTATCTTAGGCTAGTTAGCTCTTTGGAGTAGGTGCCTGGCTAAAGTCACTTATACATGCAAAACAGATATGCCTTGCACAGAAAGAGTGCCATCCAATCCTATTTTGATCTCAATCCGTAAGCAAATGTAATGTTTTAGAGTGAGAGCTTTGCCCAAAGCCTCTGTCAGCAAAAGGTCTGATACTTTAGAAACAGTATTGTATTGATTCCAGTGTGATTTACATGGCAACTCCCTTCGCCAGTTTTGGAAAGGATTATATCTAAATAAGTGCGAGATTATAGAGCCTCTGTGTTATTAAATTTTTAAAACACTGTATTCTCGTACAACTTTGCCTTTGTTATCAATAATTCTTGATGAGTTTTTCTTCTAAGAAATAATTAACAATTATTTTCAAAGAAGCTCAGCGTCACCAGACACTTCATTCCTGAAGCAAATTCGAAGGATTCCTATCATATTGCTAGCTTGTGATGACTCAATTGAATGTGGTCCATTGCTGTATTTAGGGGAGAGTCGTTCATTCAGATACATCAAGGTCGCCTTTCAAGTGCCACCTTCATCTTGCAGGGGAACTGAATACAGTAAACGCACTCGATTGGCTTAGAAACTGCACTGGTCTTAAACCCCAATTAAAAGGGAGAGGCTATAAAGAAGATTAAAGGGACGGGGGGAAAAAAAGACGATCAAATCACTTTACAATGAAATAGTGATGTTGTTTTAATATAGCCCTATACCGAAGGAATGGTGCTGCCGCAATCATTAACCATTTCCAAACAGTTACAGTTGTACCCTCCATGGAAGTATCAACTCATGATGGCTGTAAAAAAACAGCTTGTTAGTTAATATTGGAGGTGAGCTTATTTTATGCTTGGCTGAGCAAAGATACTCTGTGAAAATCATGTAGATATTCTGTGGCCGCTTTATAAGCATATTTTCATGCAAATTATCTCCAGGTCTTACATATTATAAGAAAGCTATTGAGTAGAATATCAAAGGCCACCTTCCATAATGAGGTAAAACAATTGTCTCGACACAATTCATATTCATTGCATACTTCCTCTGACACAAAAACACTGACCTGTGGATGCAAACAAGTGGCTGATGTAAAAGATTGTTTAGCGGAGACTCTTTGTGATTTACAAGCTACCCACACAGATGCAACATCCTCAATGGGTTGGCAGCATTACAAAATGACAGTGCCCAATTCTAGATACTTTTAATGTTATACTGTAGGCATGGCAGAATATGATCCGTGCTTAGAATAGCATTCTAGATGCCACAAGTAGTATTTGTAGATTTCTTTCTGTGTCTCTACAGTCATTTATTAAACTCGCAAAATACAATTCAAAGCTTGTGTTACTGTTTTAAATCATTTGACAAATCGTATTGATAGTCCTGTACATTTTTTGTCCTTAAAACGCTTTTTCTACCTGTAGAAGCGTACGGTTTGTATTTGCTAGTGATTTGCTAGTGTCTCATGCAGTTCACATGCTGTCCAGGGCAATGGATGCCTGAAGCCCCAGGCCAGTCCAAACGCTAAGTTGATTTGAAGGCCTGTCACTCGCAATCAAGAACCTTGTCGTCCTCTTCCGTCATTATTTGATGACCACTTTACCACCATGGAAGCACATGGGCTCTTTGCGTAGCATTCCTTTAACCTGGTCTCTTGAATTCCAAAAAAGGGTTATGAAGTGGGAACTTGATTTCTTCTGCAAAAATCTGAAACCTTCCTAGATAGGCTGAATGAAGTGGCTTTAGTGGCTTTCATAGTGAGAGTGCCACTAACCTTAAGATTTTCAAGGGACTTTAAAATTCTAATGAAAGCAAAGCCCTAGCAGATGTATCCTCAGTTAGCCACATCAGGGAGAAGATAGCTAGGATGCTCAAGCTAGCTTCTAGCTAGTTATGCCGTGGCATTTCAACACACAAGAAAAGCTATGGTTTGCTAATCGTCTAAAATTTGCCAAACTTGGTCACACTGGTCTCACAGTCCTCAACGCCTTCATTTTTCCATACACGTTGGAAGAAGTGAGACTTGCCACGCTTAGGAGATCCAATAGAACCTTGCGTTATAGCTGAATGGATCTACTCAGTGATAGGCTGCGCCGTCCCTCCTGTCTCCATGGTGCTGTAGCTAAGGCTTCCAGAGCAATAGGTTTATTATTAGCTCTTCCCCCTTTCTTTATCTCTACTGGTATTACAATATTTGAGTAATATATCAGCTGTTTGAGAGGCCTGTGTTTGTATGTTCGGCTAGCAGAGAGAAGCAAAGCATGGTCCCTGTGTGGGTTTAATTGCCACCCTACCTCACACTATCCTCCATTTTCTTTTCTACCTCCTCTATCACGCAAGGCTCAGCATGTCTAATTGGTTCCACTGTTTGTGAATTCGGGGTTGTTTGTTGACTAATGGAAATCATCATCTTTGTTGTCGAGGTGTCCTTTGGGAGCTGAGAGTCAGCAAGTCGCCTTTGCATGTCTGGTGCCTCTGTTTTGTCCTCTGTCTTTTGATTAGCTTGGTAATGGCAAGTGAAATACAAACAAGCGACCGCAACAGTCTGGGTCAGCTGGCTGGGTAGACAGAGAAAGCTGCAAACCAGAAGTGGCATATTCAACCCCATTTCAACAGTGATTTATTTAGTTGCAAAGTCACAAAGTTTTAGAGAGCCAACACTTTTCTTTTTAAACTGATTGCCTGAGGTCCTTCGTGTGAACTCAGCCTGGTAAACCACCAACCGTTTCACACAGAATGTTATCACATGACCCACATGGTCCAACCAGCTTAATGAACTCTACCAATAAGTCCATATTAGGTTAACCCAAAGCACTGTTAAATGGAGTGCAGTGAATGGGTAATAGCTGGCTCAGGCTACTTGCTCTAAATTGTTGTTTCATTGTCATGGGCCTTGGAAAGATGAGGTGCTCTAAACTTAGACCAAAGTATGGTTTTTAAGATGTACCCAATCTATGCAGTCGCTGTGCCTTTTCGCTTGCTGTTTGTAGCGCGCCACCAAAGAACATTTGGTGCTTTTGGCATCAAATACAAGGTGTGGGATTTATTGCACTACAGCCACGGTTTCCTTAATCCATTCCATTTCTATACGTCAAATGAAATGCATGCCAGAGATTAGTTTGTGTTCTTATCTGTTAACATGAATCATGTTTCCTTAGAATAAAGCATTAATTCCAACTAAAAGGGACTTTCCAATTTGATGCCTGTTTGGCCTTTTGCCTAAGGCAAGCGTATTGTTGCTTTTTGCATAAATAATCTGCTTGTGTGTCTGCTTTGCTTTTTATTCAAATTGCCAAGCGATGGCACAAAGTTTTATATCTCAAACAAAACTCCAGCATATTCCTCATGAATATGAGAGAGCGAAACGAGGACTCGGATCATAACACTGTGATCAGAGTGCTCTGTGTAGCTGTGGGTGGGAAGGTGCACCTATACCTGAAGATTACTTCTCCTCTGCAAAGCCAAATCGCTTCTATTAGATCTGACAGTGTGACTAAAAGGTTTAGGCACTGGGATATTGCAACAAAACAAATGGCAGCTGGAACAGGAAAGTGGATTAACGTGAAAGCAGGTGTTTCACAGGTAGTTCAGACATCCTGTTTACCATAATAACTTGCAGAAGGAAGTGTGCGTGCAGTTCTTGCCAACGTGATGTTTGCCATTGAACCCAGCCGACACTCTCCATCACTAGCCCAGTTTCTAATAAACTCCTCCCCATGGAGTGTTTGTTTGTTATTCACAGAGGGAAGCGCGGCCCTTAACAAGGTTCCTTAAGATGTAATGAGCTGCGGAGAGCGCTCTTCCACACCCCTCCTCTGAAGTCCTGCAACACTCAAAAGCCCTGCCAGCTTTAAGTAATGAGGACAACTCAACCTTAGCCTCTGCCCTGTTTCACCTTGCATGCACATTCAACCAATCCTCCCACTCTCTCACTCCTCTCTCCCTCTCTCTCTCTCTCTCTCTCTCTCTCGCCCCCACAACCCGGCCTCTACAACCAGCAAGCGGTGCCAGACAACACCTGCTTGATTTTTTACATTTACAACACTGTCGTTTCTACGTTTAGACACGGATGGTGCAAGTTTGATTGGTCTGATAGGTGTGAATCTCTCCTTCACATACCTGACACTTACATAAACACCTGGGGTTTGCCTAGACATATGCTTAATTTAGGAGCATAGCAAACGAAAAAAGAAATCTAAAGATTTCTGATGTGCTTTACCTTTAAAATAGCATGTAAATAGGAACATTAGGATGCTATTCAGGTTGCCATATCATATCTCATAAACAGGAAGTGAGAAGGTGTAGTTCCTTTCCTGATGAAAATTAGGTGTCTGTGGCAGGTTTACATTACAGCCAAGAATGAAACGGGATATTAAAATCAAGTAAGGCTTGATGCAGATTGTGGTCTAGTTAATACGGCGCTTTCAACCATGTCTTTTAAGGCTCACGTTCTCTCTTTGGCACTGCTGCTAAAATGGCCCCTCAGCTGTAATGTCCAGCTTGACCAAGCTGATCGAGCCCTTTCATTGGCACTCCCCATTATTGAATTGGCTTCTAGCCCACCCCCTACCCCCCCTTCCACCCCCTCTCCTACCTTCTTGTCTCTCTACGTCAGTCCTGCAATGGTTTAATGTGGCCCTGTCCTCACTTCCTCTGTTTCCATGGTTACTGTCACAGTGAGCTCAACATCTACAGGCAATTTGCCTCTCTAAAGGGCAGCCTGCATTGTGGCTCTCAAATGTGTCTTGGTACCTCTGACTCCTCCATTCATCCACCCCCCCACCAATCACCCCCCCACCCCCACCCCACCCCCACCCCCACCCTCATACACCGATTCACCCGTCCATACATTCATATTGTCATTTTGCTGCCCTATTATTACAATTCTCTGTATAGCTGGCTGTCCATGAAACAGGTGCTCCCACCGTATGGATATTGAAAGTAAGGTAACCAGCCATGTTGACCAGTCCCAAATTGTCCAGGAGAATATTAGTAGCAACCCCTCTCGTTACTCATATGCACTCTTCGGTGTCCTAGAAAGGACACCTTCCCTTAGTCGGTTTTCCACTCTATTAAGTTTCCAGTATGCCAATAATGTGGCTTTTAATCGTGCTGTATGGGTCACCTAAGTGGATGTGGGCTTCTTTTTCCATCAATAGCTCTTTAGGCTCCGATAGTTTTCTAACATTCTACAGCTCTGCTAGAAACCTTTGAATTTGTTTCTTTCCTACAAAGACCTAGTCACCCATTATTTTCACATTCTTTTATCTTGTACAGAATTCTTGGAATTCTATTGGTTTCAGTATGCTAAGTGTCAAGCTTCAAGCTGAGATGTGGGCTGCGACACTCTGTTCAGTGAATGCAAAAAGTTTTGGGGGCCATGTTAGTTCAGTGGCCTTCGTTTGAAAACAAACCATTACTCCATTATTCTGTGAATAGAGACAGTGATAATTGTTACTCCTTATTGACAATAATTGTCTGAATGTTGTGTGTGTGAGTGTGAGTGTGTGTGTGTGTGTGTGTGTGTGTGTGTGTGTGTGTGTGAATGTGTGTGTGTGTGTGTGTCTGTGTGAATCCAGTATAAGCTCTGTGGTGTTAGTATCAGTAATTACCACACGGGCAGATGGCAGTCACGTCTTAGGAGGCCTCATGTGTGCTTTGATGCGTCCATTTTCCCTCAACAGTGCTGTGCTAGCACCATTAGAATGTCAGAGGCAACCAATCCGCCACATGGGACCTTTAAGCAGTTTCACTTTTTATCCAGTTGTTTAGTGTGTTTCAAGGGAAGACACTGTTGACGCAGCACACCTTACTCACAGTAGTTTAAGCCGCTTTAGTGTTCTGATTTAAAGTCAAAACATTTTACCTGTCACAGTTCAGTTGGTTCAGTAATGGAAAAAAAGCATCTACGCAGTCAATATCAGGATCTTCTTCCAGATTCGTACTGGTTGTTTATGTACACCGTACTTCTCAAACACAAACACCTTGAGGATTTATACTGTATAATGAAGCTTGCTTGCTCCAACACAGTTTGCATCAGCAACCTTAAATAGTGTATTGGCATCCTCTGAGGAACATATATACCTCTTTTCAACCTTGAAGCTTGAACTTACTGTCAACACACTGTGTACAGTATTGTAGGTCAGGGCTTGTGGTTATAGGGGAATCTGCACATGTTTAGTTCTGTCTGCGTCCCACCATGATGCCGCTCTCCTTATTTGCAGAGTTCCTAAAGGGGGGTTACATACGAGGTAATGTGAGGCAGCGTGTACGCATGTGGAAACACGTGCTACTAAGTGAATCCACCCAGACTCACCCTCATTAGATTCCCTCCCGGCGGTTTGGGTAAACAGCGGTTCCTATTTCACAGCGCGCTAGCGCGGGACCGTTCTCCCCGTCAAATTCCACTGACTGTTGTTAAGGAACAGATTAACTCGGCGAGTTCTATCACAGTGAGGATTGCGGAATGCCGAGAGTAGACTGTGGACGTCCCGGGATGAGCTGCTCCAATCCTTGGTTTCTCCTTTTTGTGCGAACACTCAGATTAAAGCGGCTTCACATGGCAAATAATCAGAGGGCGCAACCTGACACAGCTTAATCTCTCTTTACGCGCACCCTAAGTGACAGTTCACATGGGCGATATTCATAAGGCCACTTCTTAATAGTCTAATCCGCTTTCCACACACCAGAATGGAGACGGAGCTTTTTACAGGGACTGAGGTGGACAAGCCAGGCAGACAGGGTCCCATTATGTTGCCAATTCCCCAATGCACTGTCCCTCCCCATAATCCACCTATTACTGTGTCCACCGAGCAACAATTGGTGCTTCTTAAAATCCCTCCCTGTCTCAAACACTTGACCGTTGCTCATGTGTGTCCCCAGTTTGTCGGCCAGCATATGAATGACGTCCACGCTGCCGTGTCTTCCTGTGCCGGTCTGCCGTGCCGCTACCCTTCGTTACTTCCACTCCGTTTTCTGCAGTCATGAGATGCAAGATGACGCTCGTTTTTCTCCTCCTGCACAGGGGTCCATTTGGCTGATTCATCTCGTACAGTGACATAGACAACCAACCTGCTCCTTTTTGAACAATTTCACCAAAGCATATGGATAATCTCACCTGCAAAGTGCAATCCGTTCTGAATGTTTACAAGGACTTCATGCGATAATACTTATATTCATAATATTGATATTTCTGCATTTGATTAAGTAATTATCCAATGCGCTTTCCTTGATCAGTTATTACCTATTAGTGTTTTATGACAAAAAGTATTTTGTGACTCTAAATGTGTTGCTCATTGTTTTATTTCCATCTGTCTCCATGTCTCACCAGGGTGTGTGCACCATGACCACAGCCTTCCTGCACTTCTTCTTCCTGGCGTCCTTCTGCTGGGTTCTGACGGAGGCCTGGCAGTCCTACATGGCCGTGACGGGGAAGGTTCGCACCAGGCTGATCCGCAAGCGCTTTCTCTGCCTGGGATGGGGTGAGCGCCACGTCTTTTCAGTCTCTCTGCTCCATGGCTCTAGCCCTCCTCTGACCCTCTGTGCTCTCTCACTGGGGATCGCTTTCTTCCCTCATCATCGTACCTCTCTCTCTCTTAGCCTCTTTCCCCTTCTTCTTTCACTTCATGTTTCTCTCTCTCTTCCTCTTTCTCTCTCTCTCTCTCTCTCTCTCTTTCTCTTCCTCTCTCTCTCTCTTTCTCTTGCTCTCTCTCTCTCTCTCTCTCTCTCTCTCTCTCTCTCTCTTTCTCTTCCTCTCTCTCTCTCTTTCTCTCCCTCTCCCTCTCTCTCCATCTGCAGTGCGGTTGTGTCCTCTCCCCCTGACAGGTTCCCTGTTGCTGTGTTTTGTGTTCCCATCAAACTCTGGTGGGGCTCTGTAAATGGAAGGACCCAGGGCAGTGGGGAGACTGACTACTTTGGCTGTCCCCAGTGGGTCTGCAAACATCAATACGAGTGACGAGTAGGCATCAAACAGACCCTTTGTGACCTCCCTATGCCAAACTTTGGTTGTAACTCTCACTACGATATATAAAACATAGCGTTTTTTGGGGGCTAAATCTTCTTTTATCTTAGTTTTTTATGATACGTAAGGAATGATAGAGACAAGGTGCATTTCTCAGTGCCCTGCGTATGCATAACTGTGGGGGTGGGGGGGGGGGCGGGGGGGGGGGGGATAGTTTGACACAAGTCATAAATGTGCACTACGGCTAGATAGATAGAGAGCAGTGATTGAAGTCTCATCTGTAAATAAAGATCCATGGCAGTTAATTGATAAGTTGAGAAGAATGTAAGTGTCGTGCTGAGGGTCGTAGGAGCTCTTACTTAGGCCTACTCCAGAAACACCTTACAAAAACATTTGATTACAAAGGAGTCCACACTAACTCCTCTTGTTACCTAGCAACAAACAAGGCTCTCAGTCATTGCAGTGCCTCTGCATGGTGAAAAAGGAAAGATATTCCTACATGGAAGGAGAACCTGTAAACCTGTCATAATGTGCTATATTAATCTGACAGAGACTACCTGAACATTATGTATGTGTGCGTGTGTGTGTGGGGGGGGGGGGTATTTTGGAGAAGTGTTTAGTAAAGATCTTGTAAACCTGAGAGAACAAGACAAAAGTGTCTTCTCGACATCACAATGTGGATACCTATGCATATAAAGTGGAATGTTTTGCACAATGTAAATCGTACTGGTAAATATTTTTCACAGTGTATGGCAACAAATCTGTCTCCACCCAAGCAATCAACTGACTAACCTAACAACGGTTACCAAGCAGCAAGCCGAGAACGATTTGAATGCATTGTAGCATCTGTATGACGGAATGATGCAATCCAATGTGTCAGTGCAAAACCAGACTTTGTATTTGATTCTGGTGTACACTGTCTAATGAATAAGCTGTGGGGGGGGGGGGGGGGGTCAAGGACTGGGGTAGCTGAAAAAAAAAAAACAGGGATCATATACACAATACAGGT
>JAVQIZ010152427.1:0-12223 GCA_036023535.2 Galaxias brevipinnis | reverse complement strand
CCCAGCCCATCGAGCTGTCTGCGCAGGTTGGCGATGTAGGCCTCAAACATGGCGTCGATGTTGGAGCGTGTGGTGGTCTGACCCTGGAGGAGGCTCCACTTGGTCTCCAGCATCTTGTTTTGCTGCTCCAGGAAGCGCACCTGCACATACACACAAAAGGAAGGAAAATGTGGTCAAAATGTGGAGATTGTTTTGTTACATAATGAGCAAAGTTATGCATATTTCTGGACGGGTTTATTTTTGAAAGAACTGAAGAAATCAGGAGTGGATGCCTTAGGGACTTAAAAGGTGCAATGGATATCAAATATGATTCCACCCATGATATAGTTATCTGTAAGGGTGTGTTAATATAAGGTATGTCACCATAGTGGACCCAACAGGAGAGGCCACACCTTTGCCTGCATAACTGAGCAGATAACACAGCAAGGCTGGGCTCAGGACAACCACACCCTATTCACAACTATCATAACTCATAGTGGCATCTAGTAATCTCTGTGTACACACCCTGTCTGCATCTTGAATCCTGGGAGGCATGAAGAAACCTGCTCTCCTCGATAACCTGCCTCGAGATAAGGAATGTAGCCCTCAACATTCTTGGCTCTTAAAAGGAAGTGTGAAATTAATTACCATGCCTTGTTAAATAACTCAAACTTTCTAACCTAAGGGTGGAACTGTTGCTTTAAGTGTATCTCCCTTTGAAAAGACTAGTCACCTATTCTCTGTTGCGTACTAAGGGCCAGACATTCACTCCAACCACAAAAAACAAGGTGTGGCAGGACAATGACAAGCGACAGTGTGGCCTACTCTTCAGGCTGGGAGTTTACTGGGCTCTCTGAAAGTTCAAAACTCAATCTTGGCCATATTTCTGAACCTTATGGCAAAGAGAACAAATGTTGGGTGTAATAAACAAATGCTTTTTTTCCTATGGAAACGCACACTCCAATGAAGTCAAGTCCCATGATTAAAAGCTGGTTAACAACTCTGAGCAAGGCATTACCGTTGCCTGGAACAACCGTGTGATTCTCACACACAGGGCAGACTTTGGACTCAGTGAGTACTTTGTAGATTCCACACCCCTAGCTGCCAGGATTTGAGCAATGAGATGGGGTGACTCAGTGTAGTAAGATCCCCTCCCTTGTTTAGACAGTCGCCACTGAGGTCTGACACAGACCGGACTAGAAACAAGCTTTGAGGGCTTAATCTCCTAACCCCCCGAGGTTGTAGTTCATTGATACATGTGCACCACTGCAAAAGATAACACATTCCCTCTGATTTCCCCCCTTTCTCTACACAGTTACAGATTCCTAAGGTCACAAAGATAATTGTGAATTTAGCTCTGTCAGCAAACAAACACCAAATATCTGGAGAACCGCTTTACTCAAGGTCTACTCAGTGTCCGAGCAATTTCCCCCTTAAGACAAATATTTAGTTAGGCTGAAAGGTACATGTCAACAAACAGGCAATTATGTTTTTAGAGTGATACAGCTGTCCAGTCATATCCCATCATTTTGTCATTGTCTATATATGATCTCATCTCCAAGCTTACTAACAAGAAGTTCATGTAACTGTAATTGATGTTAAACTGCAGCATTTTTCATAGAATCTAATAATGTCACTCCAAAGACCAAAAGTGCAATCATTTATGTAGTTATACTTGCTCATGTCGAAAAGTGCAAATGTTTTCAGGCGTCAAGCAGTTTAACAGGAACTGACCTTGTCAATGAAAGAAGCGAAGCGGTTGTTGAGGGTCTTGATCTGGTCCTTCTCGTTGGTGCGAACCACCTGGATGTTGGGGTCAATCTCCAGGTTCAAGGGGGCTAGCAGGCTCTGGTTGACTGTGACGGCCGTGATGGGTGTTACGAAACCACCGCCAGCTCCGCCACCGAAACCAGCTCCCAGGCCTCCACCATAGCCGCCTGCGCTGCTGCTGCTGGTGAAGCCGTAGCTTCCGCCACCCATACTGTTGCCTGAGCCGAACCCACCTCCGTAGCCCGAGCCGCCGCCGGAGCGACGGACGGACATGCTGCTTGTCCTCGTGTTGCTGGGACCAGCGTAGGACTGGGTGGAGTAGCTCTTGCGGACAGTGGTTCCTGATCTCATGCTCATGGTTGCAGTTGTAAGGGCGGTTGACTCTGCTTAACAAGCTGGGAGTTTAAAGAATCAAGAAGAGAGCAAGTTGACTGGAGGAGGATAACGGGAGGTGAGCAGGCTTCAAAAGGAGAGTCAAGTCCCTCTGAGTGACGGAGTGATAACGCCTTCGGCTTTTATGGCTGCATGCGACCGTAGGGGCGGATTCTCCCAGCGGGCAGGCTCTCTCTGTGTCCTACTTGCTTTCCACCTCAGCTTACTCCTCCCACCCCCCTCCCTCACTTGCCTGGGGCTTTAGCTGAAAGGAGTGGTCCGTCCTGTCAGACAGGTAGAGAGGGAGAGTGGGGAGATAAGCACTGCCACACCCTGTCCTGGCCTAGCCGGCCAAAGGCAAGAGTATGTGACAAGCAGATGAGTGGACGAGTTTGGGGGGGGGGGGGGGTTATGGCCATTATTTGCCATGTATGTGTGTGTATGAAATCGACTGTGGGGAGTATTTCATGGTCTCAAGTTTTGTCTAGTCAGTGACCCTATATCATGGCATTAACACTTTTCACATACTGATGACAAAAGACTTTGAACAACCATCAGTGGCTATACAACCGTGTTCCCAAATGCTTAAAGACAAACGATTTATAAGTGTGGCTTAGAACGAGACGTGGACAATGGTCTTCTTTGAAACATATTTGAAACATTTGTTGCACACATTCTACCACACTTCTACAAATCTGTAGTGCAAGAGGCTTTTCCACATTTTTGACTAACATATGTGAACATGTGCCTTGCAACAGACAAATTGCGTCTGTCATCTGTATCAAGGTGTTGAATTGCACACAGACATTTACTTGCTCCCAAATACGCTTAGACCTTTCATTCTCTTTTACTAATATAAACAGCTTGAAGTCATACAAAGTGCCTGCCAGAGGAAGATTGTAAACACGTGTTGCAACAGGGGGAACATGGAAAACGTGCTGCCAAATGGGTCACCACAGAATGATGTGCTTAAGGCATTTTAACTCAATTAAAGTCTGGAATTTACAACAGTGTAGTAATATTGGTTCTCATTCAAGGTAAAAGGGTGAATGAATGATGCAAAGTGTAATGTCTTGTGGTAAGCTAAGTTTTCATATCACATGTTGATTGTTGCTGATTGTTATCTGATCCTTTGATCATTTCAATAAACAAGATCGCATGATGCAAGCCAGGCAAGACGTTGTCTCATATTACATCATGAGCTTTAATGGTGACTTCTTACAAAAGAGAGAGCTCACCCAGATGTTCAGCTCTGTGTCAGCCTATGCCTTTGATTTTGTTGTATGTTCATACCTTAGTATTTGCTGCCTACAATGCACGTTTAGACACGCACACACAAACACAGCTAATTTGAAGTCACACAGATGGTAAAAAGACTTTGCGATGACCTCAGCTGTCGTTGGCTCTGAACAACCACCATTGTATGCATTATAGTAAAGAGTACAACAGAGTAAGATCACAGCACTCTATCTCACAAAGACTGCAATGGGAAGCGGCTTAGCTGACCTGGCAAGCCCTGCACTTTAGCAGTCTGCCACAGCACCATTTCTGTGGGTGGAATGCATCACCAATATCGAGGAACACTGAAAGTCAAAAGGCAAGGTAGGAGAATGGAGCAAGGAATTGTTTACACCCCTGTGTGGTGGGCTCTGCCTGTTCTTGTCTGACATGACAGTGACGGAGTCGGACACAGGACCAGTCTCGCCCCTGAGTGATTCACGAGGAGGGGCTCCCATGTGGGCAGGTTATGACAGAGCCCTGCGAATGGCATTAGTCATGTTTATGAATATGAAGGCATTACTATGGAATTTGCATCACTAACTAACAAAAAAATGGACTTGAGGGTCCCGTCTTGGGTTGTGCCAGTTGATAAGTCGTTCATCAGTGTCAAAGCAGAAAGACGAAACAAGAACGATAGAACATTCCTTACTGTGGAATGATGACATCCTTGGTTTAGCAGCATTTCAGTTGAGCGGAAGGTAATGGAAATGCCTCTCCCTCCTAAAGACCAAAGTCACAAAAAACAATGTCACATCTATGCTAGCAATTTTGGAGACTCCATCCAGAGTATGCTTAGTGGAGGATGCAAAGCAAACAAAGACATTCGTCAAAAATGTAAGAACACTCAAGCTCTTTGCTCTGGAACATTGACAGTGAATGAATTATTGCCGTTAAGCCCCAGGAGAGAGAAATAACCTGCACCAAACCTTTTATGCACTAGACAGTACTTCTTTTATTCCCTTGCTCAGTAAGTTCACGAACCCCATGTTGCTTTTTGCTTCTTGCATTGCTTGCATAGCCTGATTCCCTTATCTCTGCCAATCCAAACTATTACTCTTTGTTTGTGTTGGCCTGGAAACCTAACATGAGAAATACTATAGTTTTAGCAATGAAACCTTTCTCTGATTAAAGGTGTCGCAGTAACCGTATCATGATTTGATTATTGCACGCAGGGAATGTGGTGAAAGAAATGTTGCAGAACCACATATCTTGTATCCAAATCAATGAAGATATCATCTGTATGCTAATACTGCAGAAGCTTCACCTTTTTACAAGACTATCTGGACTGCTGACCCTTTACTTTGTAGTGGCTCTTCAGGACACTATCACAAAACTACAGCTTCACATTGTCTGTTATGTTTTGGTAAAGATAGTAATAACTATATAACTATAGTGTAGAGAACACCAAAACAAATGGAATTCGTCATGAAGATGTGAGATATTTATCAGTCAACATCTTCCTGCAGAGAGCTTTATTGTCGACGCCTAGCAGATTGGGTAATGGTGTGTTTGTCAGTTAGGCTGCAGTGTAGGCAAACCTGCAAATAGCTCAGGGAAAGCAGATGGTAGGCTTACGTCTCAAACATATTCTGTTGGTATTCATAATTTCTTCTCCTCATACAAAAGCAAACGCAATATTATGGAGCAATATATTGTCTACATAATGCATGTATACGTTTCAATGAAGCATTGTTTGTGAGGAAACGATGTCACTATGTTGAATATCTATGGGTTTTGGATGCCGATTGCACTCCAGAAATAATGAAGTATTATGTGAGTAGCATGCACAACATCCTCCCAATAAAGTTAATGTTAAAATGAATTTACTCTGATGAATGAATTGATTACAGGAATTCAAATAAACAGGGTATTGTGATCCATGGAAAACATTTGTTTCTACTTTCTACCAACTGAAATTGCACCCGCATTGTTCAAACAGAATGCCATTATGCTGGCTTTAGGTAATGCATCTTAGACAATATTTTGCCCAGTTTTACTTGTCAAATATTTACATAGAAAAGAGTCACATTAGCCACTAACACCTTTTAACAAACGCAAAGCAATTGCAATATGTTACACATTATAGTTATGGCTCGTTATGTTTTTATAGTAGACTAAGGAAAATGCACCCTCTTAGGTTTCTGTAATGCAACGGTTATGCAGTTTTGTTGATGTTATGACTTTGGCTCTTCGAGGGCTGCCTGCTTGAGCCCTTTAAATTAAGACAATGCAGGGTTTAACAAACATAAATTCAAAACTAAAAGTGGAGGCTGAAGTGATAGTAGGAAACAGCTTTTCATCACAATTAATGACATACGGACAAACGGTGGTACGTGTAAGAATTTCTGTTCAGCGTCATGTCAGTGAAAATAGAAGGTGATTTGAAACCTGTTGCAGTGCTGGACATACTGCTGACTTCTGCAGCGGGTGCAGTGAATGACTCAATGTGTCCTACAAGAAGTATGCAAGCTCAGTAAACAATGTCAAAATAGTTGTTAAAGCCTTTGGCAATGTCCACTCATCCTAAAGCGCTTTGCACCCTTCAGACAATGATGCTTAACATCAGTTCATGAAAACCAAACTCTAAAAACAACTTATGCTATCATTGAAGACCACACCCATATTATAAATACCATGTTTGAAGTACTTCCCTCATGTCAGTGTTTTCGCTGCCCTAAGGCTCAAACGAATACAAAGAAAGGCCTACAATTATTGAACCCCCCCCCCAAACAATCCCCCATGCACGTACCACTTTTATAATTTCATCATCATGGATGTTGTGTTTTTGTGTTGCCCCTTAGGGATGAATGCAGTTTATTGAATTTAATTGGAAAAATAATGCCACTGACTTCTTTTGTTTTGTTTTGCACAATGTAATTCCTAAGCAAAATGTCTCAAAGTGAACACAAAGCAGCTACGTTTGGCATGGGCCTTATAACTTACTTGAGAAAAACCAATATAGAATGAAAGACTGGCCCATCAAGTTTCTTTTCCTAGCAGTTACTCTTGAAACCACACTTGTCTATCTCCCCAGGCCCCATTCTAACCAGTCTTGCAACCACCAGTTTCAGACATCATTCCACACTGGCACCAACACCCTGGCTCCTGTCAATCACTTTTTCCCAAAGCACTTTGTCAAATATGTCACTGGTTCATGATGTGAGGTTTCTGTGTAGCTACAAGCTATTGACCCTCAGCAATGATGACTTTAACTGAGGGCCCTAATTATTGGTATCCTTAACCACATGCGTTGAACTGCAATTGTATGCACTGCGCATGTTTTTTATAAAGAACATTCTATTATCACTCCGAAGCTAGTTTTCCAGTGTGTACGTGTTAATAGTTTCATTTCCTCACCTGAGGGGCTCATTCCATAGATTGAGTGTTGAGAGACAGTTGAAGAACGTCCAGAACAACAAGTCTAGGGGCTTACTTACCCTCAACAGCCACACCTTCTGACCGTTGAAATCAAGTTTTGTGAAACCTTCACCATTGTGTTGTTTATTATTGTGGTTTTCAATTATTCCAATTGTAACTGGGATATCTGTGTCTGTGTAGGACACTGTAAACCTTTCGATGTATTAATTGTAATTGCAATAGTGTAGTTTCACAAGGTTACAGGTAGATAAGAGCTCATCGTTTGGAGTATGTATTTTGGTCATACAGTTCATATTGTGATTCACAAGCAAGGTTTAGAAAGGTAACTGCTACCTCCACAACAGAGATCTGAATGCATATTAATTATTGAACTTTATTTGAGGCTAAGGGACATTGTAACAAAAGCCGCAACAAAGGCTGAATAGTCCGAAGCCTTTTGAGACAGAGACACACCCCTAAACAATTGTTTTGGTTCTCCCATAAAAGTGTGGGTGTGTCGGTGCGAAGGCGTTGTTTGAACTAGTGCACTTGGGCTTTCACCACTTGCAAAAGTACACACACCCTCGCACCAAACTAGAAGCAAGTATGACACACACACACGCACACACACACACACACACACACACACACACAAACATACACACAAACACACACACATCACTAGACAGAGAGAATGCTGTTCAGCCACACTATATCTCTCTGGACTAGGCTAATGTTGATTCAGTATTGTAGTGCGTAGAAAATGTTATGCGGAAGAAGAGTTTTAGGAAGCCGTGCCAAAGTGTATGTTCATGATCCACGCCAATGCTGCTGGATCAGAGTGGGTTGAACATGAAATATAATGTGTCCCTACTCCACCGTCACCCCTATAGTCTTTCCGGAGAAATGGCAGTGTGTGAACGTTAGAACATTTCCACAGAACACCTGACATCACACCGTAGGATCGTGCTGGGAGGCCATGAGGACTAGCCAGTGGGAACTCAATGAGTCCACACCTCAACTCTGCGTTGTTGTCTAGTGACTCACCCACGCTGGGACTGTCATGCAGTCTGCTCTAGAACCTGTCACCTGGATCAAAGGGGGCTGGTTGATGAGAAAGTACATGAGTGGGTGTCATGTGCATGGATTTAAAACCATGATCTCATGTACTGGTGTGTATTTGAGCAAGGGAAGGTGTTTTTAGGGTGGAACCATTCATACCCAAGGTCTGTTTGAGTCCAAATTAGGGTCACATGCTAAAAAGGAAGGTGTTTTGAGTTTCTAATGAACAAAATCACATTATAATATGAGTGGGAAGCATGGCGTGGAAGTATTGTTTGCAGTGATAAAGAACACATAATAAGACCTCTGTGTTGTTAATATTACTCGATACATAATATAACTCTTTGGAAGCAGACATGGTTGAAGAGATGATTTTTATTTTTATGATTTTATGGTAGTGTGGCATCCTAAATATATAACTTTAAACTATCACTGCAATGAATAATTTAGCTCCAAGGGCCATTCAATCTTGGGTTGCATTTCAACGGCGCTTTTAGCATTCACACAAGTAACAGGTAGACGTAAATGAGGGTGACAGGCTGACATGATTTAAGTCTGAATAATTGTGCTACATTTTCAGAATGACAGCCGTTGTTAACTTGTTACCCCTATCACCTTGGCTTCAACTAAAAACACTGGAGCTTGGTCTGAGCTAGAAGCAATGTGTTACTCAATCAAACAAACTTAACAATTGTAAGTATGCAGCTTTCAACAGGTACCACCTCTCAAACAAAAACAAATGCCAAGCCCCATAATGATATGCTGGACTTCATAGCATTCTGTGTGGCATCCCAGATCTAGCGTGCTCATTGTTTTCTGCCAGCCCGCATTGTAGTCCAGTTCCCACAGTGTGTAGTGACATTTGTCTGGGCTTCTCTTGTTGTTGTTTTCATTGCCTTGACTTCCTTAGCAACCGGTAGGCTTTCAAAATGACACATTGCATGCTCTCATTGGGCCGGGTAGGGTATAAAATACTGTAGTTGGAGACGGGCCTTTGTGGTGCAACCTTTGGCCACAGGGTTGTTCCTCCATATGGCTTTCATTCACCTATGTGTCAACCAATCAGTTATTTGGTTACTATCAGTATGTTTCTTTGCTCCTTCACACTCTTTCAGTTTTTAGCGTTTTTAAGTAAGTAAATACTCTTACAATACATCTTTATGCAGTATAGATTTTAAAGGTAAAAACCCCCCACTATTTATCCAAAGATAATTGAATCCAAAATATCGTCCAAATGCGGAAGGATCCGTCAAATACATTGTAATTCTCAGTTACAGCTTGTCTCCAAGGAGACCACAGACGTAGCAACCAGATAATCGCTGAGATAATGTCTCATTCACTGTCTCACTCCCTA
This sequence comes from Galaxias brevipinnis, assembly GCA_036023535.2. Classification (NCBI taxonomy): domain Eukaryota; kingdom Metazoa; phylum Chordata; class Actinopteri; order Galaxiiformes; family Galaxiidae; genus Galaxias; species Galaxias brevipinnis. The sequence goes on along the minus strand of JAVQIZ010152427.1, from coordinate 3,048 downwards.
TAAGGACATTATGTGTGTGGGTGTGGGTGAAAGAGCAATTGCCTGAGAGTGTGTAAAAGGTCTGACTGAGGCACACTTTACAATGCGTGTCTGTGCAGGTATGGCCCTTTAAACAATACTTGATTTCCTACTCTTCCTGGCATAGGCAGAGTAGTGTAAATGATAAATTGGAAAGAGTCAAGAGGCGCCATACCAGGGTGTGCCAACTTTGTGCAAAAGGCAAATTTGCCTGCCATTCAAAGAGGACCTAGGTTGCAAATTATATTCTTATTTCAAGGCAGTGCAATTAAACTATTTTTGCTTAAATTATTATGTTAAATGGATTCCTGCTGCCACATTGTCCGTACTAATAGAATGGCGAAACCCTGCTCATGCTAAAAGTTCGTGTAATAGTCTTCAATTGAGTAAAACCTTGTCACCTGCGATAAGGCAGTCAAGCCAAATCTGCCTTTACTATGTCCTGTCTTTAAGTAAGTGACTCACCCCTACATTCCTGTTAGTGTGGGTGTTGGTTGAGCGTTAGCTTGGAGTGAGAGTGTTTGTGTGCATTAACACAAGTAACACAATGTGTGTAGATCTACATCCATTATGCTGACCTGACTTCAACATTTTACACACTCAAGCATCAGTGCCAACAAACTGCACCAAGCAATCTTTAAAGTGGTGTTGTTGAGCATGTTGGAGATTGATTCATTTGCACAATGGCATTATAAAGCATCAGTATACGTTCAAGACTTGATTTAAACCTCAACCTGTAAAAATCAATAAAATAAATAGTAAAGTTACATGAGGTCTTTATTATAACATGGTAATAAAAGAAGACCCATTCAAACGTTGGCCTTTTCAACTAACCCAACTCAACGATGGAATCTAGTAACTTAAAGCTGTTTTTGTTTGCAAATGTAAGCTTCAGTTCTGTCAACTCTTATATAGTAACACAGAATCTGCCTCCATTGGGCACTCTTAAGGGAGACCATGGCATTTTCAAAATGTGTACGCACAAATCAGATCTTATAGTTTTCATTTTGTTTCAGGATTTATATATTGTGACCTGATCGCACTTCACACTGACATACTTTCAAATGACACACAGTAACATTGAGAAGTAGGCAAATGGTCTGGACATAAAAGCCACTATTTGCATCTATCATTGCACGCAATACCCAATACAATCTCTCGTCACCAATTTTGACAAAGTTAACACAGAATGAAATAATTAAAAAAACATTGCCTGCAGTGCAATTAATATTCATCACATCGGCTTTAGTACGCCAGAGAAAATCCTTCAATTAACCCTCATATCAGTAGCCGGGGCCTTAGGTTTTTAGAAATACCACACTCTAAGTACAACCCATCACTATTAAGGAGGAGGCTTTGTGTCTTCTCAGGAAAAAGGGGCAGGGCACATGCCATCTATATTGTTAAGCTTGCAGAACTATTCTTCACACCAGGTTTAGTCTACTAGCCACAGCTGTAACCTATCAAAAGCTTGATTGCGCTCAGCTGTTCAAAGAGCCTGAAAATCCATATCTTAGTGCGTAATCCTGTGCGTAGCTTCCTTGATAATGGAAGTGCTGGATTAACAGGTATGCACATGTGAAAGCCGGACACCAAAGAATGTTGGTTTGTGTTTTCCTTATACGTACTATTTATATAAACGCAGAGAACTGTCAGAGTTGTGTTAACTCCTAATCTGTAAATCAATATAATCATGTCTGAGACCACACTTGCGTTGCTCATTACAATGCTTTACAATATTGACTGACAATTTGCTGTTGGCAGAGAGAAGGTTTGCAGATCCCTGGGGGGCAGGCGGTGGACTAGAGTCATGAGGCCTTAGCGTCATTAAGTGGCTTTGTGGTTGTCATCTAAGCAAACGTTTGGTCTGGATAAAATAGTTACAAGCATACTGTAACCTTCCAACAGCGTATAGTAATGTCAATGTTGTGACAATCGAGAGACATTGGCATCTGATCAACCTGTGGTGAGTTAATTGACTGAGCTTTGACAAAAGGATTAAAATGGTGTCAGCAGATCTGTGGGACCTGCGGTTTGCTGCGCCCTGAATTAACATCTGGCAATTGTTCAGAGATCTCTTTTTTTCTTGCACTGTGTTCAAACATAAGCACAAAATCCAGTCACAAATTGATGATAGTTGCAAGTGGAATATCCTCTTGTTTTTAAGTCAAACAGTGTACAACAGTTTGCATGTACTGTATGTATGTGTATACATAGTGTCATAGTATCACCAGGTCATCTTAGATAGGACTGCATCTAAATGTGTGTGTGTGTGTGGCATGCTTGCCACAGGGTGTGTGTGAAGCGCCTAGTGCAGTAGTGTAGCGTAGAAGTGCTTGTAGTTAGTGAATGCCGCTTTCTGCTTGCTACTCTCTGCTTACAGCTACCGCCGCTGGCTAGCCCCCTTCAAGGGGGTGAAAAGAGGAGCCGAGTGCGTAAGTCTCCCCTACTGCCAGTACAGAGCCTCTCCACCACCAAGACTCCTGCAGTGCCTCCTCGTGGCCACACATGGTAACTGGGTATCTTGCGGTCCCAGGCTAAACTGCAGATGATCTCGGAGTAGCAATGGGCCCCAGAGGCGCGGCGTGCAGGCCCACCACTGTGTGGAAGCGCCCTGACGCCCACCAACCATTGTCCCAACTATGGGTAAATTGCCCCACTGCCTTGTGGGTAAGCCTACTGAGGCAAGGCTAAGGGAGCACACCCTGACAGAAAAGCAACGTGCTGGTGGTGCGCAATAGGCGGGCCTTAACAAACCAAGGACCCGGCAGCCTCCTGCAGCCAAGATGGGGGACTGGTCGTCCTGGGTCCACCCACGCCACCGGGCTTACCTTCATCATGGCAAAGATAGTGCTACTGGGGATAGCGCACCCACTATGGCACTTTAAAAACTTCTTTGCGCAGGTATCCACCTCTGACCACGGTGAACAGTACCTGGACCTTACATCAGGTTGAAGTCTGGCGGCGTTGGGGTGTCTGGTGACGGGAGCAGGTACGAATGGACTGGGAGCTCCTAGCTAGAACCCTGCA
>JAVQIZ010152367.1:12500-13770 GCA_036023535.2 Galaxias brevipinnis | reverse complement strand
CAGGGTTGGGTGAGCAGGAAAACATCTGCATCGGCCTATCAGCAAACAGCCGTGTCGATGTGACAACAACAGAGCACCAGAGAATAGACCCCCCATCCACACATACACTCTACCCCCCCCCCCCCACACACACACACACACACACTCAGCCTCCTCCTTTCCACAAGTTGTAATCTCGAGGAGACAGAGAAACAATCTTCTGATCTGAGATCTGTTAATAAAGCCTTGCCTGAGCCTATCGGTCTGCCTGTCCGCACACACATACACACAGACACTCATACACACACGCATACACACACACGTGCTTATATACACACACGCTCATACACATACACACATCCTCACCCTCATACACACGCTCATATATACACGTACACACTCATACACACACACACACACATCCACAGAGGTGCATGGACAAGGACAATTCCAAGCTCACCATTCGTTTGGCTACTTATTTGACACTTATTTTAGTGGAGCTCTTCTGTCAGGTTGCCATGGTGACTTCCAGCTCCATTTTAGGAGGCAGGTTTTTTTTCATAATTACTTGCTGAGGATATTTTTTATGTGTTATTTTTAAAGACATAGCAACACCATATCTTTTGAAATATAAATAACATCGACATGTTCATATCTAGGCATACTACATGCAACAAAATGAACTCCTGAAAGTATGAAATGTCTAAAAGGCATTTAATAGGCTTGTTATGTCATTAGCATAAATAAAATGTTGGGGAACAATCCAAAATAAAATGTAACTATCAATGATTGAAAATGTGTTTCTAAGTAAAAGCTGAATTGTGATTCAGTGGTTCTTTGCTTTAATTCCGATTTATGGTTTTTATGATAGTTTCCAATCATGTTTTGAGAGCAGGTGTCACTTTTTTCTAAAACCTGGTATCGAAATTAAATGAAATCTTCAAATAAATAAAAATAAATGATATGCCACTATGAATTCCACGGTGCACATGACACAAGCCCAAAGGAAAAAAAACACAAGAAAAACTCTAAACGTCTGCATCGGACAAAGTATTGTATCAAAAGTTTAATCTCAAATCATGTTTTCAAAATATGTCATAGAATGTGTGATAATCTGTGGGATAGGATCTTTGTTCAGTCTTTCCAAACAAAGAACCACATATAAGCTGTGTGTGACGTCCGCCAGCTGTATATCTGTATCCACGTCAGTCAGGAAAGAGCAAACCAAAGATAACTACATTTGATATTCATAGACTTTCATAGACGATAAATGTACATTTGTTTTTGTTTT
>JAVQIZ010152367.1:0-10000 GCA_036023535.2 Galaxias brevipinnis | reverse complement strand
AGTCCTCTACAACCAGTGCTAGTGGCCAGGAGAACCCGTTCTCAGTGTAATAGGATGCAGTAGGTCCTCAGTTCTTCAGGAACAGCAAAGTCGCATTCGTGCAGCAGAGTTTATATGGTAGGGCCCATTCTGAGATAGACCAGTGCACCTAGAATCCAGCTGTCCTGTTGGAACTGTGTGAAGGGGGAAGGTGGGTCTGCTAAGGAGTGGGAGGTCCATGTGTCCTACTAAGGCTACACCTCGCGGCACAGGACTAGTCCATGTCCTGCTGTAACAGGGGGGCGTTGGGTTATTCCACTGTCCTTCAGGGCTAAACCATGGTGCATACTAGGGTATGAGTGGGCGTGTGTTGGCTTATACCACTGTGTACATAGTGGTGGTGTTGGGTTATACCACTGTGCAGACTGTCGTGGGGGCAGTTAGGTTATACCGCTGTGCAGACTGCTGTGGGGGTAGTTGGGTTGTATCACTGTGCAGACTGTCATAGGGGTAGTTGGGTTATACCACTGTGCAGACAGTGGCAGTGTTGGGTCATACCACTGTGCAGACCACTGTGGGGGTAGTTGGGTTGTATCACTGTGCAGACTGCCATGGGGGTAGTTGGATCATACCACTGTGCAGAGCGCCAAGGGGGTAGTTGGGTCATACCACTGTGCAGACTGCTGTGGGGGTAGTTGGGTTATACCACTGTGCAGACCGCCGTGGGGGTAGTTGGGTTATACCACTGCGCAGACCGCCGTGGGGGTAGTTGAGTTATACCACTGTGCAGACTGCCGTGGGGGTAGTTGGGTTATACCACTGTGCAGACCGCCGTGGGGGTAGTTGGGTTATACCACTGTGCAGACTGTGTTGAGAGTAGTGTCGAACCTCACAGCCTTGGCCTCCGTAGGCTTCATGTTGGTGTCGTACATGGGGTTCTCAAAGGAGGCTTGGCCGTTGGTGCTCTCGTGGCCCACGTAGCCGTTGTACTGGACCTTAGGACGGGTTCTGGAGAAACAAAAACACAGAGCTGAGAAATGGACCAGTTAGAAAAACATCTGCTAGAATCAACCAGTCACATACATTCATTATGGATGGATGGCTGGGTGGGTGGGTGGATGAATGAATGGATAAATTAATGGATGAATGGACAGACGGACGGAAGGATGGATGGATGGATGGATGGATGGTAAAGCTGGAGGAAAATTAAAAGGCCATAAAGGAGGAATCATCTATTTTTATGAAAATCTCTGTTCTATTCGTATGAACTCTATTCATTTATGAAAGGCTGTTCTATTTTAATTAACAATATTATTTAATAAAAGGCTGTTCTATTTGAATTCGCTCCACACTTTTGTGAAAGGCTCTGAAATCAGAAGAGATCAGATCAGATCAGAACAGAGTTGAGCTTCCAGGGATTTTCCCCTTGAGGACCAGCTAACCTCTCCTGCAGGTTCAAACTGTTAACTTACAAACCTTCAACACACACACACACACACGCACACACACACACACACAGACACACACACACTCACACTCACACAGACACACCCACACACACACTCACACACACACACACACACACACACACACAATCACACATATACTAACACACACACAATCACACACGCACACGCACACACACACACACACACACACACACACACACACACACACATTTTCAGCCTGTCACTCAGACAGGCAAGCACAGGGTCAAAGTGCCATGGGGCTTTTAGTGGGGGATTCTAACACCACTGATATCTCGGCCGTGTACAAACAGACAGACTAGACCAGCATCGGGCGGCAAAGGTCAGTAGCAGGCCCCTCAGAATGATGGAGAGATGACGGAAATGTTGGATGGAGAGAGGGAGAAAGAGAGGGAGGAGGGATGACAGAAAAGAAGGAGAGAGAGGATGGATGAATGGAAGAGAGAGAATCAAATGAAGTCAATATAACGTATGCCAACAGTGAAATGAGAGGATTCAAGAAGTCATCAGGATCTATGGAGGAAGCTATTTGGAGAGAGGCAGCCATCTCATTCCACGTCAATCCAACCCAATCACTGGGTTCCCTGACTCCATTACAGGACGTGTATGACCTATAGCAGGAAGCGGTTAACTGTTACTAAGATACCACAGATTGTGCCTGAAGACCCTTCTGTACATAAACATTCTCTACTGATTGTTTAATACACAAGGGCAATTACAGGAGCATGATTCAAGAAATAACTTGAAGTGCTTCTATCCTGGTAAACATTGTTCAATAGGAAATGCTGGACAAGTCCATGGAATTTATGGATGGGTTGCTATTAATATTTCTGCACAGGTCTGAAGGCCACATGAAGGCCTAACTAGAGTTAGTTTAATAGGGGAGTAGAGAGGAGTGTAAACGTTGTCTTTGGTTTAGGAGTTAGATTCAGTTGATGAGCTCAGACAGAAGGTGGGTGCTATCGGCGCTATACTTTGGTGAGCTGACTGTGAGTCGTCGTCGTCGTCCCCCTGTCCCCCCCCCGTCCCCAAGGTGTTAAACGCTTTGGGTGTCTAGAAAAGCGCATCATCAACCGCAATCAATTAATTATTATCATCATAATTAAACGACAAAGATCAAAAGTACTCCAACTTTTTGGGACAGAAGCGTTGAATGCACACGAGGCCACACCCTCGGAGCTGATGTAAAGTCGGGCATGTTTTTTGGTGCAGGCACAGCTCCGAGCTGCAGAAGAACAAATGGCTGGGATGAATGGGGAGCAGTTAGGATATGAAGGGAACGTTATGTAATCAGATCCCTATTCACTACGCATGCTTTCATGCTCAGCCGTTTGGTAGCGTTTAGAAGTGCTGCTGCTGCTGCTGTAGCTGGAGACCCATGAGTAAAATATGACGATATCTACAGACTCTGAGGGCAGACCCCAGGCTCGTTTCTCAAAAATGTTTCAATATATAGATATATAGAGATAGAGGAAAAATAAAGAGATAGATTGGCAGAGAGAGAAAGATATAGATACAGTTTATGCAGGAAAGACAGACAGACAGACAGACAGACCAGGCCGAGAGACAGACAATCAAACGGACAGACAGAAAGACAGACAGATAGACAAACGGACAGAGAGACAGGTAAAGGGGTAGAAAAATAGAGGGAAATATATAGTTTGATAGTGTGAGAGAGAGAGAAAGAGAGAGATAAAGAGAGAGATGTATATATATAGAGAAAAAGAGAGAGATAAAGAGAGAGATGTATATAGAGAGAGAAAGAAAGAGAGAGAGATAGAGAGATGTATATATAGAGAGAGAAAGATAGAGAGAGAAAGAGAGAGAAAGATAGAGAGCGATAAAGAGAGAGATGTATATATATAGAGAGTAAGATAGAGAAAACGATAGAGAGAGAGAGATGTACATAAATATATATATATATAGAGAGAGAAATATAGATAGAGAGATAACGAGAGAGATGTATATATATATAGAGAGAGAGAGATATAGAGAGAAAGAGAGAGAGATATAAACAGAGACAGAGCTATGTATAGAGAGAGATAGAGACAGAGATATAGAGATAGACAGAGACAGACATGTATATATAGAGAGATATAGATAAACAGAGGCTGACAGGAAGATGACAACATGAGATCAAAAAATAGCTGGGGTCAAGCGTAGGTCACACCTCCCACAATACACCACACCGAGGCCAGTCACCTGCCCAAACACATTTAGAAAAAAGCCTCTTGATTCTCCGCCGTGTCGACGGCAGAAAGAGCCAGTAACAAGTGAACCAGAAATGAATGACATGGTTGCACTGTACCAGGTATGCAGCCACACTTCAGGCCTGAAACAGCGCCCTGGGTTTTAGCGGTGACCAGGCCCCAGGCTTTTTGGACGGCTATCAGTGGTGATGTTTACCACAATATGGGGAAAAATAAAAACGCAAGGATGAGGGTGCGGAGGAGGGAGGGTTATGCGTGCGGGCTGGTTGCCGCGGTGATTGAGTGGTTGTCGGGTGTCTCGGCTGTCGTGGTGACGGCGGTGGTCAGGTGTCTTACCTGCCGCCAGGCCCCAAGGTCTCTTTGGGTCTCTCATTGTCATCTGTGTCAGCAGACACCACCCTGCACATGGCAGCAGCTTTAATACCCCAGCTCAAAACAGCACCTAGCATCTCACAATGCTAGCATTTAACATCTCACACTGCTAGCATTTAGCATGTCACACTGCTAGCCTTTAGCATATCATACAGCTAGCGATTAGCATGTCACACTGCTGGCATTATTATCTCCCAATGCTAGCACCTAGCATCTCACACGGCTAGCATTTAGCATGTCATACTACTAGCGATTAGCATGTCACACTGCTGGAATTGACTGTCTCCCAATGCTAGCATCTAGCATTTCACACTGCTAGCATTAACTATCGCCCACTGCTATAGTAGCATGAGATGCTGGGTGTATAAAGAAGATGCTTCATGCTAAATGACATATAAAGACAGAGCTATAAAAAGCTAACACAGCAGGTCAACTGAAGTGCATGAAGCCAGGTTGATATCTTGTTAGCTTCCAAGCCCCTACAACAGACTGGTTAGCTTGTTAGCTTACAATCTATCTGCAGACTGGTTAGCTTGTTAGCTTTCAGTTTATCTGCCCTACAGCGGACTGGTTAGCTCTGGAAAACTCCCAACAAGCTACTGTCTGGCTTTCACAATGGAACAATCTAGAACAGTCAGGGCTGTTTTTGCCCTTCTCACAAGGCACTTTTAATCAGGACCACTTACTTAACCTCATCCATATTTCTTAAACGTATCCTTATCTCTCCTGCTTTGTTAGACAGGGATTTTTGGGTACAAATGAAAGTTTCTGCTTTGTGAAATTATTTCTATAAAACAAAATATTTCCCTAATTTGTTCCCTTGACAACGATTAAAACCAACTGCCAGGTGTTCCCCAGCGCTAACCAGAACCACACTGTACAGCTCTAGAATTCGAGGGGGTTGTCGTGGAGATGCACCTGTGTTTGTAGAGGTAGAAGGCGAATCCGGAGAGAATCAGAGCAAAGAAGGGAACCAAGATAGCTGCCGCAACAGAGCTGCTGTTGGTGTAGAGGTTGGGCGGTTCCATCGCCGTGGTGATAGGCCCTACACAGACACAAACACAAACACATACAGCCGATTGAGTCATTTAAAATCAACATTCCTATACCGCACCCAGTATTTAAATTTAAAAAACAATTTTGGGTTATTTTTTGGGTAGTTCAGGGTTACAACAGCACATAGAATGTGTAAAGAAAAGGATCTGATAACCATTCCACAGATACCTTGTCTGGTGAGCTGGAACTTTCCAAAGTCCTTACTATGGATGTGGCCCTGGTACACAAACGTCTTCTTGTCAGATTCGGCAGTCACCTGATACACACACACACACACAAACACATAAAAGATGGTATCGCTTGTCTATTCAGGCCGTAGGATTCTCTCAGAGAACTAGCCTTTCATCTGAGCCACATGAGGAGGGTGTGTTGTGAAGGAGAACAGACAGAGAGGGAGAGAGAGCCGCCCCCCCCATCCTATCTTCAAATGCCACATCCCCTCTGCACCAGCTCCATGGAGGGGGGATGGGGGGTTCTGGGGTGTCTTTTTTCGAAAACACATTTAGGACCAGAGTTTTTCAGCGTTCAGAGCCTTTGGTTTGAATCAGCTTTGATGTTTTCACGTACATGCAGAGCTAACCGAAGGGACGACCCCCCCCCCCCCAACACACACACAGAGTCATTGGTGGTTTCCACGGTAACCAAGATTGTCTCTTATTCTGTTCCATGTAGATCCGGTGCCGTGGTATCTTGTCTTTTGTTGGGTTTGATAGGGGGACTGAAAAGGAAACGTTGGGCTCATAGTGAGTGTAGCGCAGTATGACTCTGTGTAGCCATTTAAAAAAAAAACATCTTCAACTCTCAGAGCAAACACACCTGCTCCACTCTACAAACGACCGGCTTCTTCATTTCCTCAAAGGTTCAGGAACAACAAAGAGGGGTGGGGGGCAAATGCGGTTTATTCCAGAATAGAGCAGGAATAACATCCCATTGTAGTTCAACACTGCAGTAGTTATCAGTGTTTTAGCGGAGTCATAAACACAGAAATCCAAATGATTGGGCATCAAAGATACAGAGCCAAATACTGCAGGGGGGACAAGATGTGACGATGTGAGTTACCAGACAGCGATTGTCGTTAAATAAACCAGATAAACACTATTCTCCTTAAATAAACCAGATAAACGGATATTCTCCTAAAGAAACCATATAAACAGCTATTCTCCTTAAAAACAAAACATATAAACAGCTATTCTCCTAAAGGAACCAGATGAACAGTTATTCTCTTTAAAGAAACCAGATAAACAGCTATTCTCCATAAAGAAACCTACAAGAAAACACATCATGGCTTGGATAGGAAAAAAACTTAAAACAAATCACTTTTCATACGCTTCGGACGGAAATATGGAATTCTCCCTAAGATGGTATTTATGTGTATAAATCACAAGCCTTATTCCCAGTCTTTGCATAATTCAACCCTCATAAATAATACAAAAACTTGTTGGAATTTTTAACCATAGGGTTAGGAGGAAAAAAAGTGTGAGTAAAGAAGGGAGAGAGACGTTGAAAGAGAGGGACAGACAGAAAGACAGACAGACAGACAAACGGACAGAGAGACAGGTAAAGGGGTAGAAAAATAGAGGGAAATATATAGTTTGATAGTGTGAGAGAGAGAGAAAGAGAGAGATAAAGGAAACGAAAAAATAAAGATCATCAGAGAGAACGATTTGAACACATCTTCCTTTCCGCAGTGGTCGGAAAATAAGATGGTGGCCACCAGCAGCTGTGTTCTGGGAGATGTAGTTTCCTGTGGAGTCTGGCAGGGCGATGTTTGACTACACAAGGTACATATCAACTTCGCTCCACCATCAAGCCTCGCAGCCCAAAAAATAAATAAAATGGTCACAGTGGTATGCAATGAGTGCAGTGCATGGGCCGGATGGCGTGGCGGAGAAGGTAGCTGGCAGACGAGGACAGTTAGCGGAGTAAGACAGGAAAGACATGTTGCTGAGCGGAAATCCCCAGGGTTTGATTTCATGACAGAGACAATGATTAATGGACACATGGTGGGTGTCAGAGGGCAAATGGTAAAAGTTCAGGATTTAAAGGGATAGTTAAACTTTTTGGGAATTAAAATATGTTGACATAGTTACACACCTAGTCAGATGAGATTTTCGATATCAATGTTATGATTGTACGTCCAATAATTTGTTATTTAGGTAAGTTGGTATGTAGACATATGTAGCCTAGCATAGCACAATGACTGTAAAACAGTAGTTCTGGCTAGCAGGGCTCTCTCAAAAGTGACAAAATACAATACATTGAACATATCTTATTTTGTTTTTCTTTTCCTCTTCTGGATTTTACACTCATCAATCGTCATCAACCCAAATTTAAGTGACACAAAATTATCACAAATACTAAAACATAAAAAATTCTAAGTGACTAATGTTTAACTGTATTATATCCTCCATACCTCCAGACACTGTGGGTAAAAGATCCCCGGTGTTGCCATGGTAAACAATACCTCCCGCTCCCGGCCCCGCAGACCAGCAGTAAAAATAGTCAGATTGATTTGAACAGCAGCAGTTCTCCACAGCTACACTCATTTTCGTTTCTGGAGCATATCTATTATGTTTTTAATGGAATGGGTTACTGGCTCCATGTCTAACTGTCAGCCATTGTTGGCTTTTGGGAGTGGCTGGACTTCATTTGTTAGTCCTGTCCGTTGACTTGAAGTCTTCCACGTAATGGACCACTCACACCACATGAGATCACAGCGGTTTTATTTTGTGTAACAAGCTGCCCCGGTACATCAAGCCCAATCAATTCCGGTTACCATATAAGTGTTATTTGCTACCATGAAATAGTTTTGGTGCACATTTTCCACCACTGGTAACGCAGAGCAGCCGGCGAAACGAGAATGACTCATACTCATTTTTCAGAACCAACCAGGTGTTTGGACTTACGTATCCGTCCATGGCCCAGTCGTTCTTGAACTTGCTGTAGTAGTGTTCCGTCGGGCCTCGGACCTGGTACACCTTCAGGAGAAGCTGGTTTTCCTCGGATTTGTAGGTCCCTGTGAGACAGACAGGGAGCAGACGCAGATTCAGAACCCAGCAGAACCCACACACAGAGAGCGTCTTTAAATATATAGACATGAATATATAGATATTTGCTGTGCTGTTTTCCTTTAATGTGGACTCGGCAGGTCTCTATCAGAGCGACATGCTATGGGGCTATATATATAGATCTATAGATATAGATATTGTTAGCGGGGTTGTTTCCTTACCAGATAGTTTAATGTGGACTCCACTAGTCTCTATCAGAGTGATGTTCACCCTGCCCGTCGTCATGTTGAACCCGTTCACGGTCACCGTAGCGACCTGCCTCTTGCCCAGGTAGTCATAGAAACCACTCCAGTCAGAGTTGGGGGCAAACACGTCCACTGGTACTACACACACACACACACACACACACACACACACACACACACACACACACAGATATTTTATAAATAACTACAAAAGACAATGTGGATGTATACTACATAGGCATACATGTCTTTCAGTAGTTTGTGGAGTTAATCTTCCAAGTTCCCCATTCCATGTTATCCCAGATGTTTTCCCAGCTACTTACCGCGGATCTTGTTCTTCTGTACGTCCGACTCCACTCCGCGTGTGTTAGGGTTGATCTTTGGGCCAACTGAAACACACACCACCTCTCTGGAGTTAGAGCACATCCTGTTTACCCTCTGGGTTAGTCACAGTTACCTTAACTAAACTAACCAACAGGTATGTAAAGGTGTGTGTACTGTACCTGTACAGACAGGTATCTAAAGGGGTGTGTACTGTACCTGTACAGACAGGTATCTAAAGGTGTGTGTATTGTACCTGTACAGACAGGTATCTAAAGGGGTGTGCACTGTCCCAATATAGATAGGTGTGTAATGTGTACCTACCTGTACAGACAGGTAAAGGTGTGTATCCCTGTACAGACAGGTAAATTTGTGTGCTCTACCTGTACAGACAGGTAAAGATGTGTGCTCTACCTGTACAGACAGGTATGGGTGTGTGTACCTTTGCAGATGGGGGGCTTCCCAGACCACTTCCCGTCGGCGCGGCAGGTCCTGTGCTCGGAGCCTCCGGCCAGGTACAGCCCCTCCTGACAGGTGTAGAGGAGCGTGTATCCCAGGGTGGGGAGGTCCATGGCCCGCACGTCCACCTCCCCGGGGGTCTCTGGCTGTCTGCAGGAGTGGGCTGGGGGAGGAGGGTATTAAACACACGGATATATAAGCACACACACAGACACTCGAACATGCACACAGACGGACTGACACACACACACACACACACACACACACACACACACACACACACACACACACCCACCCACACACAGAGAGAGAGAGTCAGTGCTCACCGACACACTGGGGCTCAATGCCGCTCCAGGTCAGGTTGTCCAGACAGGTTCTGGTGCTGGAGCCCACGATGTGGAAGTTCTTACGGCACCGGAAGGAGATCTTACTGCCCACCTGGAGCAGAACATGGGAACACGCTGACCCCTGAACTTTTTAACCCCTGGCCCTACATCTTTAACCCCTTCCTTGTAACAAGCTGTAGCCAGCGCTGCTCACCTCAAAGCCCTGGGCTAGGACAGGGATGCCATAGGCTGGAGTACCCGGGTCTCTGCAGCTGTTGAACGCAGGGTCTAACACACAGACACACACACAGATGGATTGTCACAGGTGCATTTGGTTTGGATGGCGCTGATCATATGAGTTTGTTGCTATAGACACGGGTCCAGGCAGTTACCGTAGTTACCTATGCAGGAGGGCTGTGTTCCACTCCAGACCCCGTCGGCCTGACACACTCTGAGGGAGGGGCCAACCAGGACATGGGGGGTGTGGCAGGAGAACCTGACCTCTGACCTGTAGGAGAACTGCTTCCCCTCAGAGAA
>JAVQIZ010152349.1:0-11932 GCA_036023535.2 Galaxias brevipinnis | reverse complement strand
CAAACAAAATAACTTCTCACACAGACAACTACTCCTCACTAACTGACAGATCATGAAACCATAAATTATTTCCAAACTTCCATCCATCCTTCTCTTCTTCTTCTCCCACCGCCCATCCCCTCATCTGTCCCGTCATAAATTAATTACAGCTGTGGCACAACAGTGCCCACCCCCCCACCCCCAGGGAGACACAGAACATCTGAGGCCAGCCTCCAACCCCAGGAGCTGCCAGCACAGACATATAGACAGGAAAAGCACCAACGTCACCTGTCGGGAACGCTGGGTGTGTGTGTGTGTGTGTGTGTGTGTGTGTGTGTGTGTTAAAGAAACAGGGAGAATGAAAGAGAGTGAGAGAGAGAGCGAGTGAGAGAGAAGGGGAAATTCCCCGATCTAACTGGAATAAGCACCCAAACGCATGACACAATCACCAAAATATACACACCACGTCACCCCCTGTGACGCCCACTCAGCTCACCCCCATTTCAACAACACTATCACAATGACTGTTCCACTTGGCTCATGTCTATCATGAAACAACAAAGCCAACCACTAACAAGCTAAAGCTCGCCCATGTTGAAGAGAGCCGTCATTCACTATCACACCCCTCTTCTTTTCTCTCACCTTCTGTACCTCACCCCTCCCTTCTTTTCTATCACAATGCACCCACAGTAGCCCTAGCAGAGCAAAGGGGAAGGCCACAGACACACACCGAGACACAACGACACACACAGACACACGCCACTCTCACAAAAAGAACATTGCCCACATCCATACATACGCCGACACACACACACACACACACACACACACACACACACACAGTTGGTAAGGTTTATCAGGAAACGGGATGGAGGAAGCTAAATCAAAAAAGGAGAAGAGGAAAGAGAGATAAAAAAGGAATGTTGTAGGATGGCTCTGTGGGAGTTGAAGTAGTTAATGAGATCATAATATTATTTACTGTGTGTGTGTGTGTGTGTGTGTGTGTGTGTGTGAACATGCTTAAAAAGTCATTGATTGAGGGTGTATAAACCAGATGCCGCTTTTCTAATGCTTTTCTAATGTGCTTGTTAGTTGGACTCTAAAGCCCACATTCCTTGGTATTAAATCCAATTTGGGATTCTCAGTTTGATAACACCATGGACATTCAAAAGACACTTTTAAAACTTGTAAGGATTTTTTTGAAGTCTCTGCAACTCATGCAAACATTGCTACTTTAAAGTGCCTCTCAACATTTCCAAAAATTGCATTTCCGAAGCCTCGACTTTCTGGCTCTCTCCGTGAAATAGTGCTGACAACTGAACGAGGGGCGGTTTACCATACCACGGCTCACAAAGGAGCAGGCTGGGAGGGAACGAGTGGTGCTGCAGCATATCTGCAGCTAATCAACCCATGTGTCACCATTTTGGGAAGGGAAAAAAAACAAGCATGACAGCTTGATGAAGGTTTCAAAAAGAGAGAGGGGGGCATGAGGGAGAGAGAGAGGAAAGAGAGAAAGAGACGGTGGGAGAAAGAGGGCGAGAGAGGGTGAGAGAGAGAGAGAGGTGGGAGAAAGAGGGTGAGAGAGGGTGAGAGAGAAGAGAGCGAGAGAGAGAGAGAGAGAGGTGGGAGAAATAGGGCGAGAGAGGGTGAGTGAGAGAGAGAGAGAGAGAGAGAGAGAGGTGGGAGAAAGAGGGCGAGAGAGAGAGAGGGAGGAGAGAGAAACGGGTGGACGGAATGAGAGAGAAAGGCTAAACGAAAGAGTAAGAGAGAGAGAGAGAGAGAGAGAGAGAGAGAGAGAGAGAGAGAGAGAGAGGTAAAGCAGTAAGGAGGTAGCCAGAGAGGCTGGAGAGAGCGGCAGGCCAAAGCCAATGCGAGCGCTCAGAGAGGCTCCAGTCAAAGCGACCACAGTCTAACATTTGCTAGCGACGACGTGTGATGGTTTGGACACACTCCCACAGCGGGTCCTGCTGGCCCTCCTGTATCATTCATTCACCACCGCAGCTAAAACAACAGCAGCTGGTGTAGGAGCCACAGAGAACGCTCTTCGTCCATCGTCTTCCTCTCGTCTCCTTCCTTAGAGTGTCTTGCTGAACAGTATCATCAGGACAACGAGAACAATGGTGGCAGTAGTGCCGTGGTCAGTGGTGGTGTGATCTCTAAAAACCTTCGAATAGAGCGGCCACATTTTGGAATGGTCTATCATGGGGTAGGGTTGGAAAACGTGGTGCCACAGATTGTGAATGTGGGTCCGTAGAAGGCAGGTTTATGTGGGGGGAAGTTAACAATACGATGAAGTTAATACAAAAAGAGAAGTTCATACAATGAAAAGGTGGGAGGGGAGGGGGCGGGGGCGGCGCCCCGGACTCTTTCACAGCGGCTGGGCTGTGATCTTGACTTCGGTGACAAAGGAGAGGAAGCAAGGCAAAGGTCTCAGCCTCCGGCTTCTATCTCGGTGGCTGTGCTCTTTTACCTGGGACCCACTGCGTGTCCTCACTTGGCACTGAACCTGTCAGGCCGCTAGAAATGAACCCCATCAATCACACAGCACTCTGCTACAACCATGGAACCTCCACCAGTAAATAACGGTAAGCTAAAACGACAGTCTCCCAAAGAAGACATGAGAGTTTTTACCTTATACAGTACATACCCTCTTCTTTTTTAATTGTTTTGTTAGTACTTTGCTCTATTTTTGCCCATTTGGTAATTAGTAATTTGGCATATCTAAAAGCAGTGCTTAGAATATCTCTGACACACACTCAGAGACAGACATAGACACAGACATGCACACACACACATACATACGGAGACAGAGTGGGCGTACCTTGAGGGAGAGGTGCTTGCTCTCATGGAGGACCATCTCCTCAGATATGATGAGGGTCCGCGTGGGGCTACAGAGGTCCAGAGGCTGAAGAGAAAAGAGATTCATTAAGACTAAATATTATCATCTTCAGATATCATCCAACAGGAACCTGGACCTGGACATAAGGTCAATTGTGTGGCGTTTAAAAATAAAATACATTAATCACATGGCATTCATTCAACTGTAATTTTCCCAGAATCGCCTGTCAATCAAACATATTAGTGCAAGTGAAAGTGGTGATAAGAAAGTAGAATTTAACAAAGAGAGGAATCAAAGAGATGCTATAAAATGACTATATTCAAATTTGAATCAAAGTAAAACAGCGATAGAATCATGTCATTACAGTACCAACTCCATCTGGGCTCCAACACTTTGTCTCTGACCCTCTGGCAGAAAGCTACTGTTATAGTAAGGCTTGGTGTGGCTCCGTAGACCGGGCACCAGTTGCAGTTGACTCTATGAGTTGAGTTGAGTTTCTTACAGTGTGAAGTGCGACTGGGGGAGTGCAGGGCTTTAGAAGGGGTCTCGACTTTGAGATGGTGTGCCGCACTGGGCGTTGCTGCAACAATGGTGGGGGCGGAATCCACTTCCTCTCCTAGACCACTGTGCTTGCTTGTGTGTGTGTGTGTGTGTGTGTGTGTATGTCTGTATCGATGTGGTAGGGGTAAGAGGAGCGTGTTTGTTTGTGTGTAGCGTCTCTATGAGCACAGTATAACAATAAGTTAAGAGGAAGTTATATTGCAGACCATTGTGTCATCCTGTGCAGCTATACAGGTTTTTCACACAGAGACGATACACGTGGTTATAATGTCGAAGTCACGTTATTAGTACAGCACACATCTCTTTAGGTCCACTGCAGTTAGTACATATATAATTTTCTAAGTAAATTTCACATTTCCCAGTGAGAAAGTCAATAATGCATGAGGGGAGTTACATTCAATAAAATCCCGGTGCTGAATACAATATGCAGTTATAGGACAGGGCTCTCTAGCTATTCAGCTGCGATAATGGAAACTCTATAGAAAGCTGTTTCCACTTTGAAGTGGATATTTTCTTGAGGCGGTAGGGGCCATGTTGGAGGTCATCATTGACTTAGCCTCCGTGGTTGACCAACCATTCGTTCAAAGACAGCATCGGATTCATGCAACACAAGCCAACCGACACACACAGGGACACACACAGACCCACGCTCACACATATGTGACCACACACTGACCTGGACAAAGATGGGGAAAATGAGGATCTTGGGCGCCGCCTTGACGTAGCCGTAGTTGCCGTGCGGAGTGTGCGAGCGGACGATGGTGCAGTTCTGGTAGTTGGCGAAGTTGGCGTTCTGCTGGTAGCTGGGAGGGCCGGGCATAGGGGGGGCGGCCGTCTTGGAAGTCTTGGCGTTGGCGGAGCGACGCAAGAAGGTGGTGCGGCCAGCCAGACCCCCGCCCCCTCCAACCCCCAACGGGGCACTGCTGCCCATCCCGCTGGACTGGTGAGGAGAGTACACCTTACCAGCTAGAGATGGGGAGCGACAGGTGAGGGAAATGTAGAGGAGAGAGAGAGTGATAGAGACAAGAGAGAGAGAGAGAGGGCAAGGGGAGAGAGAGAGGGGGAGAGAGGTCAATGTCTTTCGTTCTTGATCTCTCTGAATCTCTTTCCTCTCAAGCTCTCCATTCGTTAGTTGTACATTCAGATAGAAAGCCACTGGCCTTTCTGTGGTGATTGGATGAGATAGATGAATGCAGACGTTGTGAATGATTGGTTCTTACCGAGGGTGCCCTGGTTGTCTGGGTAAACTGGCCTCAGGATCTGAAAGAAAAAAAAGTCAGGTATATTAGAAACTCATGTGCAGTGGCTGTCTCATTTGTGTTCCTCATCATCATCATCATCATCATCGTTATTGTAATCATCATTATCATCATCATCAACATTATTGTAATCATCATCATCATTGTAATCATTGTAGTCATCGTCATCATCATTTTAATCATAATCACCGTCATCATCATCATCATCCTAGCAATCATCAATGGAATTAACCTGCCTTTGCTTTGTATTAATTTAGAGCTGATGTTCACCTCAGTTAACAGACGGAGCAGTAGTTACTTGGTACGGTGATGTTTGCATTAGAACCAGCAGTGGCATATTGAGACACAGAGGTGCTAATCTATGTTACCATCACAATAAACAGTATCTCTCTCGCTTTCATTTTTTATTTTGAAAGACTACGCTACTTTTCAATTTTTTCAATTAAAAACTTCACCAATGGGAAAAGCGTCACAAATCCCCTGCACTTTCTTGCCTTCGGACTAAGATGATTTGACAAAACAGAGGTTGTTCATTAAAACAGAACAGCCATTATTTTTAGTTGTTGGTATATTTAGCGTGCAATGGGCCCAGGCGAGCACTGTTTAGCCCTGCAGTGGCAGTTAGTCTATTGACCTATGTAACACAGTGGGTCAACAGGAACAAAACAGGAAACAGATGACGCCACCTACTCTGCTCTCTTCTCGCAAGCTGAGGCCATGCTGAGACTGCAGGACCACCTCAGAGCTGGTAGGAGCTAAACAGCTGACGGGGCACCTATTAGCTGTATTTCTAGCTTCCATAGTGGCTCTAAGACAAAAGGAAACTCCATTAGGAGTGCTGCACTTTTCAACTCCAAGTTGCAGCTTTTGTTTTAAACTTTTGCTGTTGTAAAATAAAGTGAGGGGAGGGGTCAACCAATAGGACGATAGAAAGTGAATGGGAGCGTAGCACTAAACTGGGCGTGGTGTCCCTCGCCTGGCAGTTTTAGATGGCAGCAGTCACGTAACACTGCTGGTTAAAACTAGTCTGAGAGGAAGAGATAGAAAGGAGAGACGAGGCCCACAACCGCCCCCTCCCTTCTTTCTATGTAACTTTATTTTAGTCTCTAGACAGACAGACACACACACACACACACACACACACACACACACACACACACACACAGAGAGAGAGAGAGAGAGGCAGTAACTCCAGGTGAATACTTCCTTCTCTACCATTGGGCCCTTTAGGAATGTTTGTAATAAAAGTCTAGCGAGTTGCATCCTTTGAGGGCTCCTGAGAGTCATCGGCGTCCTTATGGTCCCCCCTGACCCATTTCCAGGCCAACTCTCAGGCTCTACAACTCCTGTCCCCAGCCTGCCCACATCTTTGACCTGTTCCACTACCAGCACACCTGAATCAGACACCTGCTTATTAGCCCCTTGATTAGTTAACTAGAATCAGCTGGGTTCCAGAAAATGGGGACGTTTTGACTTCATGGGTAAGGCCTTCATTTCACTACAATCTTTTTTTCTCTTATTATTTTTTCCTCTCTAGACACTTCCTCTGTCTATTTGGTTTTTCTTTGTAAGTTTTCTCAACATTTCTCTTTTTAACTTTCAGAAACCGCATACATTTTTTATTAGGCTCTGTGGTTGTCTGAGTCTCCCTGTACTGCTATGTATCCTCTCCCACACACACACACAACTGAACAAGAAACACTTACACCCTACTGATTTAGACAGACACACATTCCCAAACACCAACACACACACACACTACTGAAGTAGAAACAAATCCATACACACACAAACTACTAAACTACCCCATTATCCCCAATTACATAAAGCTGATCTAGACATACAAACAAACCTGCACATGCTTACTGGAAAGGACACTGCTAATAGCATCAGCATCAACCAAGAGAACAAAACTAAAACTTGAAAGGTTAATTTGCGTGGAAATTGGCCTTTTGTCGCAGGATCTAATCCAGTCACGTTGAGGGTATCACAAAGCCTTTTTAAAATTCAGGGACAAACTACTTCCATGGATCCCTTGTGACTGAATCTAATTCACACCCTCTTGGAAAGAGTTTGAATATATATATATATATATATATATATATATATATATAATTGTATGATAACTAGTCCCAGTGAGCAAAAGCTTATAAAGACAGTAAAGGTGGTTGGGAAAAGTTCAGAAGGGCTTCACTTCTAAGGGCGTAACCCAAGGCCATACTCTACTTAAACTTAATTCAAGAGCCTTAATTCAATGCTCAGTGGGTGGGAGAGGGTTAGGGCATTACTGCTGTAAGGCTTATCGCTCTAAAACCCAGACTGACGTATTCACTATGAACAAAAGATGAAGCGGACCAGAATCACTCAGGACATTCAAATATTTCAAAGCAAGACAAAGCACAGAATTATATTTGTGTTGTATGTAGCCTTTTTGTGTCATGCTGTTCTATATCCGGTTAGTATGGTATTAGTAGCTTAATCAAATCCAGAGTCTTTCCTTTTCGTAATTGTACTTTATTCGTTTTAAGGTGAGGTTTAATGCTGATCTATTTACATACTACGATGATACATCTCTGAGTAGGATATGTATATGTATGATACGAGAACATCCCATCACAAGTAATACGCCGTATTATTTGATAAGAAAGGCTTGCTAATTATTTACTCACTATCTCATATTTTGTCATCTCAGTTTAAGGAAGAAAAACATATATTTTTGTCAAGTGAGATTATTTGACGTTTCACAAATATCACTTTTTTTATCAGGCCTATATAAAACACAAATAAAATCCCATCACTTGCATAAGATAGTTGTGTTGATTTGTCTGTTTTTGCAGGCCAGCAATCGTATTGCAATATTACGGTGCACAGAAAGCACGGAATTTGGCACGTAGCTCAAGTTAATCTGCAGCAGATAATTTTACACATAATAGCCAGGATATTATGTATCTTTTGTATTTGGCAAAACATAAAGAGCAATATCTTAAATTACCTGGGAACTAACAGCAGAAACTCAGCTTATTGCACAAAATACTGCATCTCTGTCTTTCAACACAAATGATTGATCATCGCCAAACAGGCTGGTGCAGATCTATGACAAAAAAAATGATGGATTATGACCCAACTGGTCCCCATAGATTTACCGTACCACCAAGATGATGGATTACCAGCGCACGGGCTGCCACAGATTTGTTCTCTATCTAGCTGAGTCAGGGTGGTAGGGGAAGGACACATATCGGGGATGGGCCACCACCAACCCCTGCTGCTGGTGATGAGGAGGAGGAAGGAGAAGATGATGAGGGTGAAGATACTGCGCTTGCCCCCCATTGGCCAGTACCTGGCTTCCCGGGTTGATGGGCGCCAGGATGATGTAGTTGTCCCCGTTGGACGCCTTGACCCGCGTCCCCTTCAGAGTCTGGGTGTGGGGGTGAGGCCCCCGAGACATCCCGTCCAGCTCCTCTGCAGAGCCCACCCGGGCCCCCCAGGGACCCCCCAGCCCTAACCCTCCTCCTCCTCCTCCTCCGCCACCCTCCGTGCCGTTCACCAGCAGTCGGCGAGCAGAGGTGCGCTGGTGGTGGGCCGGGAGCGGGGGCACGGCCGGGGGCGTCCGGCTGAGGTCGGTTGTCCGTTTTCGGGTGGGGGGTGAAGGAGCTTCGTAGTTGGAGGTGGAGGAGGAGGGCTTGTAGGAGGGCCGGTGGATGAGGCCCTCGAAGCTGGGCTTGGCCGACGGGCCGGTGCGCCACACCACCACCACAATCTCATTGGCGCTGTTTCTAGAGAGAGGAAGATGAAACGGGAACTATTTATTTTTCATAATTCTGGACAGGAGGTGAGATAAGGAAAAGGGAATAGAGGGGGAAATACAGCAAGAGAAGACAGAGAGAAGAGTTAAGAGAAAAGGGGAAATATTGGTTTGGTTTGGTCACTTTTTCCTAAGAGAGGGTGGACGTAGAAAAGACCAAAAAAAAACAAAAAACGCATATTTTATAAATTTTTATTGAAACTTAGAAGACACATTTTATGGAAACGTACTCCAAGTTCAAGAAGAGTTAACATATTCTCCTCTTACCTTCCAATACCGGCTGGTATTATATAGATTTGTAAAGTTATTGACTGTTTTGTGTGGTATTGTATTTAAAGGCTTCTGACTCTTTTATATATATATAAATATATATTTAATTGTATTTGACTGTTTCTGTGGGTTTCGTATGGTATTTTTATTTGACTGTTTCTATAGGTTTCGTGTGGTACGGAATTGTATTTCTTAATTTCTGTCTGGTTTGTGTAGTACGGTATTGACATGTTGCTGGTACCTGATAGCATGGGCCAAGTCAATACATTTCCACTGCTCTACCGGCAGGCCGTTGAGCTGCAGCAGAGTGTCAGCCAGCTGAAGGCCAGCCTGGTCCGCCGGACCCCCTGGAGAGAGGGAGAGGGAGAAGAGGGAGGGGGGGGCGCAGACGAAGAGAGACACACACAGCCAAGTTACACACTGATATGTTACACAGCTTTGCAGTACCCTATGAGAGAGAGAGAGAGAGAGAGAGAGAGAGAGAGAGAGAGAGAGAGAGAGAAATACTGTAGCTAATGAGGGAGATACAGAAAGACAGACTAACAGTTTTATGACTAAGAGTGAGTATGAGACAGTGAGGTTTAAAACCGGGTCACACAGGTTGACACACTTGCCTGGATCGACACCCTGGACTCTGACCGGGGAGTCCGAGCAGATGGTGAAGCCATAGCCGTCCTTCCCTCGATGGATGGTCACCTGGATGACACACACACACACACACACACACACACACACAGGTTAATATCATCTCTGATGTTGGAAAAGGTGGTAGGGCTACTTAAAAGGTTGCTTATAAAAACATTTTTTAAATAAAAAGCATTCACTACAGTTAATAATAAATATGTCCTGCATTATTCAATGAGAAAACGCCCTCAATGGCGCGATTCATGTAGCTAATTTATTTATACCAGGACCCCTACAGGATTGTTGCATCACAGCTAGTAGTCACGGTAGTCATACAGCTATTATGTAGCGTTATAGCTGTCTGTCTGTCTGCCTGTCAAAGAATGGCCGACAGAAAGTTAGCGACAGCACTAGAAGCTGTACAAAGAGCATCTTTCTCATCTTAGTCGCATCATGTGCGACTGTAATTCAATTGACAGTCTGATTCGACTATTTTTAGCGTTGACTAGAACTGGGAGACGCACGGGGCTACACGGACACAGTGGCAACAACCCCTCCAGTAAATGTAGAGCACTCTTACTGTTCGGTATGAAGTAGTCTCCAACACACTAATTGAAAAGTTCCCCCGTCTTGGGAACATATGCCCGCAGATTGGTGCTTAACGAGCCAAACGCTGTGCGAATGCGGGATGTGTGTGTGTTTGTAGGGGTGTGTGTGTGTGTGTGTTTGTGTAGCTGCCAGACACAGAGATTAGCACTGTGATGCTCATTAAAGACTGCTGGCAGTTTGGAGTGGATTCTGTTGCCAACTGTGGACAATACAAACTGTTGCCAAGCGCCATCCGCCTGTCTCGGAGACACAGACCGTCTCTATTTCAATCTCTATTCTCTATCTGCCCTGTTTTTCCTTTCATCTCCCCATGTCTCTCTTTCTTTCTCTTCATCTGTCTCTTCCGTTATGTTACCCTGAGTCCTACTGTCTGGTTAAAAAGCATGCAAACTCCATCATAGACATCTTGGGCATACAATTACCTTTGCCAGGACAAAGGTACGAGTTGTCCCCCCCCCCCACACACACACATACACAGAGCGGGATCGCTCAACTTCTAGGATTGTTGCCGGCATCAGTGCCAAAACCAACACTGTTCTGCTATAAAACAGTTTTCCTCTGATGTGCAGACAACCAGCAGGGGCCATCAATAACATTGAGTACTGACTGTGACATCCTCTGTTTCTCCCTCTCTCCATCTCCCTGTGTCTGTCCATCGCTCTCTTTCTTTGTCCCTCGATTCTTTCCATCAGTCTGTTTTTCTTCCTCCAGGGAGACCCTTACTGTCTGAGAAAAGCGCTCTGACAACAGCTTGACAAAGTGAAGTAATGTTCAGATGGCTCTATCACCCGGAGTACTATACTCCAAATATTGGATAACTGACAGCTTGGACCAACCACAATATTTCTGTTCAAATAGCCTTTGCTGATTGAGCCTGACTTTGAGCACTCAGCCAAGACTAATCGTTACAAACAAACACACCATCCCATTACATCCAAGTGGTTTGGGCAGAGCATGGTCTAAAGTGCTGACCGTGGTGTAATCTAGTGGGCAGTCGACATGGGGACATTTAGACCCCAGCAGAGCACATGTAGACCAGGGGACATTTAGACCCCAGCAGGCCACATGTAGACCAGGGGACATTTAGACCCCAGCAGGCCACATGTAGACCAGGGGACATTTAGACCCCAGCAGACCACATGTAGACCAGGGGACATTTAGACCCCAGCAAACCCTATGTAGACCAGGGGACATTTAGACCCCAGCAGACCCTATGTAGACCAGGGGACATTTAGACCCCAGCAGGCCACATAAAGAGCATGGTGTGTGGAGCTGCTCTAAACTCCACTGCTTCAAGCTCCTCTGGTCTCCTCGCTTGATTGCAAGCGACATATGTCACCATGCCATGCTAACTGCGAGATTGACCTTCTCCTGCAGACTGCTTGGCTAGGGCAGCGGTGCACACCCACACACACCCACACACACACATCTCATTCCATGCCGGTCCTTATAGCACCTCTAATCCGTTCCATCCGAATGCACACCGTCAGCATATAAACTACTCTAGACATCCCAGCCATGGCATTGTCATGTTTTCTCAACATCAGCGTTGCATTCCAACAGGAAACGCATTTGGGAGAGAGCCCAGCGCCCCCAAATGGGCTTCGGTACATGAACAAAACACACACACGACGTGGTTCGCTGAATAAATGATATCGAGTTAGCGCTTGGCAAGACGGGGCTAATGTATTTGTATAGCCCATTTCACACACACACACACACACACACACACACACACACACACACACACAGGCCATTGAAAGTGCCAGGTCTATAGGGTCAGCTCTAACGTGGTGTCAGACAGACAGTGTGTGGAGCCGCCCGCTGTAGGCAGTCACACAGGCACACCACGGCCACAGACACAGAGCGTGTAGAGAGGCTACTGTGGTCACAAGAGCCTTGAGACTAGCGCCTCCTTATGGTCTAGGAAGGACAGAGAGAGACATAATGTAACGAGAGAGAGAGAGAGAGAGAGAGAGAGAGAGAGAG